>JAPMOQ010038261.1:0-11998 GCA_026543055.1 Argiope trifasciata
TCCTCGATTTTTACACATTTGTTGCTATTTGTTTCTCATGTTTTCTTGATTCTCAAAACAATCTTTCTAAATTATTAAAGGAATAAAGAAAACATTGAATAAAAAATCATTCAAATTAAGTAAACCCATGGACAATATTTTTGTAGTTATTATAAATTTAGCATTAAGTCTGTTTTAATGATTGCAGTAATTAAACGAGGGACGTTTATCTCCCCAAAACCTTATTGCAAATTCTCTTATTTTCTTCCCCTACCCATCTTATAAAATTCTTAATACATATCATGGTATTCGTGAACTGTAGATACTAAATATTGAACCTCTATATTAATACAGCAATTTAATGCCACGTTCCAACAATTTGTCCGCCTATAGAAAAAGCACGGCTTTCCCTGTTCTCCCTCTCTTGTTGTTTTCTGGGGTCCTTTGATACTGTTTACCGACAAATTTTCGGTAAACTAGACAGCAAAGCACTTGGGAAAATTGCAAGGGAGGGTCACAGTGATGGGAAGTATGCCCTGTTAGAAGATGGAAAAGTCATAGGAATTTGCCTTTACTGAATCTACCTTGAGAAGGTATATTTTGGGAGTTTATATACGCTTTTTACGATTGAACTGATTGAAGCCGACATCTCATACGGGTCTAAATTTGTAGTTATAAAATCAAATATCGAATTCTTTGATTTTAGTCATTAAATTGATGAATTATTCAATTACATGCACGGAAAGGCTTATATCAACCAATGTCACTCTTTGAAATTATTAGTTCAAATAATAAGAACCCTTATTTTAGATGCTAAATATGTGTACCAAATTTCATTTATCTCTTCATTTTTTATAATTACGGAGTTCTTTTGTATTCAAACGACTAGATACTTTAGTAATAATATTGTAATTGAAATTCTCGCGGAACTGTATAACTATAAAAAAAAACACTTTGACATTGAAACGGTGATTCCAATGATTAATAAAGCAGCAAATGATTCAGTATGTTAACCCCAGGAGTACTAACAAATACTGGCACTAACAAAAACGGGTACAAACTTTGCCATAATCAAGCATTTTGAGGATTATGTGATGCACAGTTTCTTTGATTATCAAAAGTCCTATAGCAGTTTCACGAGGGATATGATCTCCTCAATGATTGAAATTGTAGCCCTGTTGGTCATTAAGTGCGCATACCCAGAGAGTAGCAAATCCTCATTCGTTACTCATCTTCAATCAGAATATTGTTACCACCGATATATGATGCATTGTGCTAAACACTGCTTTCCATACGCCGCTTTCAGAATACTATAAATCTGTGATGCATTCTTCAATGTAACTGGATAATTGCCCTTTTTGCTGATCTGGAGGCATATATCTTGCAAAGAATTAAAGTAAAAATCCTTCAGATAGAAAAAATATCTGGAAATATCACCACGGTGCCTTCTTGTTGCGTACAGTAACTGGATAATTGCCCTTTTTATTGATCTGGAGCCATACATCTTCCAAAGAACTGAGGTAAAAATCCTTCAGATAGAAAATATAACTTGAAATATCACCACGGTGCCTTCTTGTTGCATACAGTTGACCATCCCGTCACCACTGAACGAAGCAGCATCGACAGAATTTGCTGTTGCTGACTGCTGTTAATTACGTCACCTATTAACTAAACCATTAACCCAATGGGATTTGATGCTGCAAAGTCAATTAAAGCTAAGGTCTCCTTTCATCTGTAGCGTACCTTATATACTCAATACTTGCAGCATTTTATTAAAAAATGGAAAAAAAAGTAATCACACTTATTTATTTAAAGTAACAGCTCATAATTAAACCTTTTTCGCACGTCATCGTTCAGAAACGGAAGCATCTGAAAGCCTCAAAATGACAGAATATCTCGTAATGCTACTGTCTAAGTAATAAAGGCATTATGAAAATGGCATAAACTGTTTACAACTGGAAATATCAGTATGTCGTATGTTGGCTAAGACATTAATTCTCTGGAATTTAAAATAGCAATGCCAGATTCAAGAATTTCCTTTCATTTTCTCCTACCTCACATATGCAATACATGCAGCATCCTTTTACAAAACAAAATAAGTATATTAATTTATTTCAAGCAGCATTTAATGATTCCTATATCTGTTTGCAGCTTATCGTTGAATGAAATAACCTGAAAGCCATAAAATGGAACAAGACCTCTTAATGCTATTTTCTAAGCCATAAAGGCGTTGTGAAAATAGTATAAACTGTCTACAAATGGAAATCCACCATGTGATGTGTCGGCTAACACATTAATTCGCTGGAATTTCAAGCAGCAATGCTAGACCCAATGTCTTCTTTTCATTTTTTCATCATATATTCAATACATGCAGTATCCTTTCACAAAATAAAAAAATATTAATTTATTTAAATCAACAGTTAATAATCCATATCATATCTATTTGAAAGTTATGGTTGATAAATGAAACCTTTTCAAAGCCTCTTAATTGGACAATACCTCGTAATGCTATTGTCTAAGTCATAAAAGCATTATGAAAAATTTCATTAAAGGCATAAACAATCTGAGTCATAAAACTAAAAAAATATCAAGGCGTGAAACCAAAAATAACGAACGTCTGGACGATAAATTTATGGGTTTGCCCATAAAACCCATAATTGTTCATTTGAAGAGGAATTAATCTTTAGTATTCTCAATATATACTACTTGAGATTAATTTAGTTAATTAATATACGTATCTTTCAAGATAAGGATCGTTATGGAACTTTTAAACAAGGTTAGAGGCCCTATCTTTAATTAATTAATATCTAATTGAGATTAATGTTATCAGAATGAATAGATTAACTTTTGGATAAGCTGTTAAATATTGAAAAAGCTTCGAGCTCTCCAGTATACAAAGTAATAAAGTGAAAGTTTTATAATCGTTTGAAATTTCTAATTTTAAATTTAGATGTTTCCATATTTCGTGCATTTATTTGAGTAAATTTTTTTTTGTAATAATGCTCTCCTTTTCCTCGAATATGGCAACTTAAACACACTTTGAGCTAAATGGAGGAATTCCTGTACTGACTTTCATATACTTACTCATTATATACTTGATGGAAGATTAGATAGTTGTAACTTTATATCATTAAACAGACATTTTTGTTACATCATGCTGCATCAAATTTTGAGTTAAACCGATTAAGAACAAGTATGCCTGCCTGGTTAGAAATGAACACTAATATCTTATACTATAATACGAGGAATGGTTGCCAAGTCGAAAATCGCCCCAGAATTAATAAACTCCGGTAAACTTGGGGGTCTGGGGTTTTTGGCCACGAGGAATCGATTGGCACCGGTTTTGAAGCGCTACGGTCGAGCAGTTCGGAGTTACAGATAGGATATTTTCAAACTTTATTAGTTCGCCATAATGGCTAATAGGTTTCAAGCGGTAACGTGCTGCCATCTATAGCCAATATGCGAACTAACAAAGTTTCCAGAAGATGATCCGGAACTCAAGGAACTGATCTCGAAATGGATGATCCATAACCCGTATGGTGATATGAACCCAAGCGCTCCGTGCATGGTCAGCAAACATGGAAGAGACCAGTGCAGATGGGGATTTCCAATGGAACATCCAGACGTGACATCGCTGGTGGACGATGAAAAGCCGAGGTTTAACAGGTTATCTTTTCACCAATGGTTTCACAAATTTTCTTATGGCATGTATTGTTTCGATAAATCACAATTGAAAATTTAAATCTTCGAGTTAGCTTCGATTCCTGTTTTCTCCGAGCGGAGCTCGGTCACCCGCTGGTTAATATAAAATCTAAATCGATAACATTTTGTACATCAGTTTAACCTTTAAAATGTAGTTCCTTATCAATTGTTTAATCTAATCCAGCAAGATGTAAATTGCTTGTCGGTTAACTTTTGTATTTTTGCAAGCTTGTAAACGCAATAACTTTGATAAATGATAATTGGTTCACAGCTTTATAACTTTAAGTGTACTATACAAATCAAATTCCTATCTGATGTTTTCAGAAGTTTGATAATCGGTTTATATATACATTAGCATGTATGTATGCCGGCATACTGGCACAGAGGTAGCGTGTCTTCCCCGTGATCTGGGCATCCCATGTTCGAGTCCCGGTGCTGGCATGGTTGTTACCGTGTTCTGTCTGTGAGGCGTGTGAATGTGCTCCCCTGTAAAAAGGGGTTGTGCAAGCGAATGTGTGTGTCTTCATTGAGCTACAAGTCAGACTTCTGCCCACTGGGTGCTTAGGGGTCTTTACTTTCAGAAGCTACAGCACCCTCTTTCCGTGGAAACACAGACACTACAAAAAAAGCATGTATGTACCGATAACTCAAAAACACAATCTCTGAAATAAATGGAACTTAGTATACTGGCTATTGGCTATAATTATAGATCTGTGTCAAATACGTGTTATAATCGGTTGAAAAAAGTATTTGAAAAATACATATTAGATTTTCTAATAATTGTATAATAACCATACGTCAATGATTAATCGCCAAAGATCGCTCAGTGAGTTCTTTAAGAACAATAGCTCCCCAGCTGCATGGAATTAATGTTCAAATACCAGTTTACTTTTCTATGCTGTGAAGCACACTATTATTATGTGCGAGAATAACAAAATAAAAACTTCCTGACTATCACGAACTTGCCTCATGTCCCAAATTTTATTCGGGACATAGAAATTTTTTTTACAGTAGAATTTGAGAGAGAAATTCGGGGAGACCTCTCTTGTAAATTTTATCTGTCGAAATAAATCAATATTCTTCAGAATAATACAAATTCCAAAGAATTAATGATTGTATATGCGTTTGATAATATTAATTATTATAAATATTTTCTTTGCGTGGCATGAACAGATGGTGATCAAAATAATGAAAAAAAAAGTTATATTTGAATAAAAGTAACACACCTATGAATAAAAGTGACATTTTTGAATGCTCTTCGTAAGCACTAAAATATAATAATAATCACCAGTTGTTTATAAATAGCAATGTATATATTCTGGTAGTATGCGTTAGCTTGATTAAAGTTCTGAAATTTTTGGATTTTTGTTAACAACGTAAAATGTCTTACTTCTCAGGTTTTCAAAAATACTAAATTGTTGGAGCCCGTCTAGTTGGAGCGTGAGCGAAAAAATCCTAATTTTTATGCGTTTCTAGAAGTACGGTGCCTAAAGTCATAACAGCATGCATACGACAAAACAAGCAAAATAGAGAGCAGAAAGTGAAAGAGACAGACGGACATTGATGCGGATTGTAATGTCTAAAAAGAGATCAAATACAGCGAAATTGAGGGCAAAGGGCAATACCCATCTGAATTCTCCAGTGGTGATAGTCAGGAAGTTTCATAAACAGAGCATTTATGACACAGCAGCAATTCCCTAGCCACTTGTAGCAAAAGTGTTGCTATTTGGCTATAGGTATGCCTGAGCTAGCGATCTTATGGTTCGTTGCCAGATAACATGATCACAAGACTAAAAGTGATCATTCAGTCTTGATGTTATCTGGCTTATAAAGCTTCCACTACAATTCTCCCCTTCCAGTGAAAGGTGAGACGAACGATATTTTGTTGTTGTTTAGTGGTGTTCTTATTGGCTGTTGAGTTTTTAATGCTTCTTACCCATTATTTTGGCTGATTATTTATCAGCTTCATTTTTATTTATTTTATCGACTGATTTATTTATTTGATTATTTATCACCATTTTTCATTTGCTGATTATTTATCAATCCTTTTTTATTGGTTAATTATTTATCAGATTGATTTATTTTAATTTGGCTGATTATTTATCAGTATGATTTATTTTAATTTAGTTGATTATTTATCAGCTTTTTTATTTTGGGTAGAGGGCGCCACATTAACTGCACGATGATTGCATTTTTTTTATTTATCATCCTAGGTCACCAATGCTGCTATTTGCGATAGCTGGGATCAAGCTCTCAAGTTTAAGGTTCATACCAGATAACATGACCACAAGGCATAAGTGGCCACTCAGTCTTGAGGATATTACTGGCTTATAAAGCTTATACAGATGTTCATAGTAAACATTGTCTACAGTGGTGTCACACTCAAAATACCTGGTCGATTGATGTCGAAGAAAATGATACGGTCTGACGAATCGTGTTTCACACTTTTCTTTACAACATCACAGGTGCATGTTTGAAGAACACCTGCACAAGCGTATGATCGTGATTGTCTACTTACAATTGTTGAGCATGAAGGTGGATGTGTCATGTTATGAGCAGTCATGACCTGGTTTTCCGATTTACCAATCGCACCACTGAAACGTAGGATCATTGGGAAAGAATACAGATAAATTTAGCTGACCGGGTCCATCCTATGATTCAAACTTTTTTTCTTGCAAGAGATGGAATTTTCCAGAATGATAATGCACCTATCCATGGAGCCAGACTTGTCCAGTCATGATTTGATGAACACAAGAATGAAATTAAACACCTGTTTTGGTCTGCACAGTCACACGACTTCAGTGTAATTGTACCATTATTTATTAATTTAGAGCATTCAATACGGAATCGATATCCTGCACTGTCATCTCTCCCAGAACTTTCACAATGTTTTCAGGAAGAATGGTACAATATTCCTCTAAACATTATTCAACTCCTGTTTGAATCGATTCCTAAGAGAATCCAAGCAGTTTGCCATGAATTATGCCTAAGCCATGCTAATAAAAAGCAGTATGCCTACACCATACCAATAAAAGATTCTCTATAAATTTAAAGTGTTTCCATTATTTCAACAACCTCCTGTAAATATTTTATCTCGAAATATTATTGAATATAATACTGTTTATATTTTCTTCATGTATTAGTTTGATGCAGTGAAATCAAACCTAAGTATGTTATCAAATCTAAGAATATATACACTTAAAAGTTAACAGAAAAATGCAAAATTGACTAATTTAAATTAATAGAATATAAATTCATTTATTAATAAATTTTCTATTTAAAGCATTGTGATAACCATTTGATACAGAAAAAAATCTTTTATGAACTACTATGAAAATCCTACGAACGATCTTCATTTGTTAATTGAATAGAAAAAAATAGTTTGGTGCTGACTTTCGTATACTAAATAATTATTTTTTCAATATATATTGATTTTCGTTTATTTTTTGAAAATTCGTTTTTCAGCAATGCAATGGTGGAAAAAAATTATAATGTTGCCTTTTCTATCAGTTTACTTATGAAATTGCCTGTAATTTTTTCTGTAATGATTATAGTTGAAAATATTGTAATTTATAGAATACGTTTTATTTCATTTAACAAGAAGTTTTTTTGAATTCTGTTACTAACTTTATAAATTAATATTTATCTTTCTTATATAGAATATGCGTTTTAGCATTGGATTTTACCGAGGATCCAATACGTATTTTAATCATGGATTTTACTGAGATAAAAAAATGTTTCATACATTCCGAAATCCACGTTGTTTAATATTCTTACTATCTTACTTCTGCTAGTGCCATTATTAGGACTATTACAATCAATGCATATCTTAAAGTTTCAGATTTAAAATACCTCGTTGTCAGAAATACGAAGTTACGTATAAGATATTCAATCGAAATTAAACCATACTATCTTCTTAATGAACTCTCTGACCTGTAAAGGTCACTATAAAATTATTAAATTAGCTTAACCAATAATATTAAAAACAAAATACTTGAACACATATTTCTTTCAATAAGTAAGCTAATAAGGTACAAATAATACACAAAACAAACACATGACCTTTAAAACAAAAGAAAGATATTTTAACAAACTGCAGCAAAAAATAAAAGAAATTATCTACGCATTTCTATATTTAAGTTTAATATTTTAGGAATAGCATCACACAACAAAGTTTTCACGATTTAAACAAAGAAATATTGAAGAAATATAAAATTTAAACATCCAACGGAAGTTTAGAAACAGTCGTTAAGATGAAATGGTGGAAAAAGTTTCGAGCATGTTTTTGTAACAAAATCAATTTTTGTTTGTACCCAACGTTATAATTTAATATAATCTTTGAACAATGCAAAAAATAATAAATAAACAAGCTAACCGGTAGGGATATCAGATTCCAAGAAATAATAAACTTCAAATCGATTTAAGACGTGAAATATTTTGCTGAAGGCCTGAGAAAATTTTTCTTTGAAGTACTGAAATGTATTTTTATAATCCATATGCAAAAGAAAAAGGAATACCTGAAAGAATGTTTTTACATATAGGCCTATTTAAGAAATTGCCTTACTTTCTTTTGTTTTCTCTTGTAATGGGACTTCTAGAAACAATTTCAGTGACCCGTATATTTTTCTTGAAAATAATAAAATGTGATTGCGTTCCCAGGATTATGAATGTAAACCGTGAGCTATTGCTTTATGGGTTGGGAGATATTATTCGCAAAAAAGGGCTTTAAAAACTACCTGCTCGGGACATAAAATAACTGCTCGTGGCTTTATTATCTGAAATATTTTTAATGACTAGAGCTAAAAGAAACTACCAAAGAAGCGCAAATAAAAATATCGCCAAAGGAAGAACAGCTGCATGGCTGTAACAACAATTTAAGTTCGATTTCTTGAGACCAGAAACTTCTTCAGATAATAAAATCAGATTCAAATGCCAGGTATATTTTTTTGCTGAAATTGTTTGAAGGCAGTTGAAATGTCATTCATCAGTAAAGATGGAAGTTGTATATCCAGTTGAATGTTAGGAAATATGAATGTTTATTTAACCAAACAAAATTTACGTTGCACGTTAAAACAAAATTTGAAAGTATTTCATAAAATTTTTTCATTACATAGCATATTTATTTACATCATTTATTAGACGAATATATACAAGTTTATTTTTAGTGTGGAATAATATGTCTGATTGCATATTTTCTTTGTAAATCACTTTGATATTTGAACTTGTAGCCATTTACAGAGTCTTAGAAATCAAAGAGACTCACATCAAAAATTGATTCTTCCAAGCATCCACCATGTATGGGATACTCACGCTGAGTGTCTAAAATTTTCTAATAGCTTTAATGTTGAAATAATAATTACTGGAAAAATTAACTGGAATATTTTGTTTGTAAAGATATCTGAAATCAATTTATCCCAATCATAATTTTATATGTGTATTTTTACAAACACACATATACATTCACACACGAAAGTGCAAGAACGCGTAATATAAACACTAGTTTTCAGGTATTTATTGTTGACTTAAAAAGTTTTTAATACGAATTTATGAAAGAATCATCGTATTCTGAATACTCAGTTTTCTATATTCTATCGTGATATGTCTATTATATCTGAAAAGTGCAATGAAAATCTCGTTTAAATACCAGTGAGCGATATGAAAAAGTGATCGAGAATTTAAAAAAAAATATTTTTGAAAACTTGATAGACAGAAATAAGAAGCATTGTGCTTATAAGTTATGAGTGTAATGGATTATTCCTAAATAATTTTACCTGCAGTTCGTTGTATAGATTTTCCGAGCTGGAGAGTGCAGTTTAGGTTTTACGATTAGCACGATTTAAACTAAGTTAACAAGTGAAGTTGAAACAATATCTTTTTGTAAATTTGTTTATCATCCAAACAGAATAATAAAAGCTCAAATAAAAACTATGTATAAAGTTATGGAATAATTTTATTATTGAAAAATCTATGATAATTCTTTGCAAATTCGAAGCAAATTTCAAAGATGACTTATTGTTTTGTTTCCGGAATAAAAATGACTTGTGTGACACATCTTCCTCATTGGTTTGCTTAACAATAGTCCATCTTCTGCAGACTTTTGAAGAGAGAGAGGAAGCATTTCTGAAAACATATTTTAAATGATTAACTCATAATTATAAACAGAAATAAAATTATTATAACGGATGTCATAATGAGTAATTCTATTATATACAACTATATTACGTTGCTTTTTTCATCATTAATAAGAAATAATGATGTAAAGGTGTCTAACATTACTTAAATCAAGTGAAGGTAAGAAAGATATCTATCTAATAAGATATCTACAGCTTGTATTTGTCAAGAAGTAAATGCTTTTTTTATGCAAAGAAATTTCTAAATATTTTTTTCAAACGAGAATAAGGAAGATACAACAAAATCATTCATTTTCAATTTCAAAAACTATTTGAATGTACATGCATAAAAAATTAATTTGACTAATCAAGGTCTAAACTAAGAATTTATAAGGCTCCTTATAAAAATTGTTGCCTCAAAAGCGATTAATCGCCAATTTGTCACATATGAATTTTGAAACTTCAAAAATCTCACATAAAAACAGTATTACGTTCTCACATGATAATAACTTTCCAATGATTTTTAAAGTTTCTGCATAGCTTTCCTTTTTCTTCCATCTCTCTGGATATTAAAATTTTCAGAATGTATGCTTTCCCAGAATTCCACTATTTGGTGCAACATCTTGGCTTTTGTGTCAAAAAAATCAACAACATCAAACCAAAGCTTGCCCAAAATACTATTAATTGGCGCAGCATAGTCAACATTTTCACTTAGTGCCATAAAAAAAGTTCCAAAGCTTGCACAGAATTTTTTCCCCTTCATTTTCAGTTTTCTTTGATTTCTCGTGATTACTAAGTTAAACCTTATGATTTGAGACACCTATTGACTCAAAACCAATGATTTAGATTTAAATATTGCTCTTCATATCCCTATTAGATAATAATCCTAGAACAAGCCATGTGCAAAAATTTCAATACCGTTTAAAAGTCCACCAGGAGTATGCAAGTGATTCTTTAATGCGTCTTTAGAGTTATAATAAATAGTTATACCGAATCTAATATTGGTATAAAAACATTAAAGAAATAAGTCGTTATGTTTAGTCAAAATATATTATCTTCGAATGAAATATAAACCAACTTACCAATAAGGTTTCAGCACTATCGCATTGATCCTCCATTGATGATTCATCACATACCATCTTAAAAAGAGTATACATATGTATAATTTAACATCTGAATACAGCATTATTTTGAAGCAATATTTCATACAAACATGATAAATAGATGGTTACAGACAAGTATAATGAATATATTTTAGTAAGATTTAACATTTTATATTTTTTAATCTCTTTATTCTCATAAATTACATTGTAAAAACAGGCATCATTCCAATACTAATCAAAGAAAAATAAATGACATAAGAAATTGCTGATATCCTGATATTAATTTTTTTTCAATGTGTTTGTAAATTAATAGAAAACTTTCGTTTTGTTTGAAGAGCTAGCTCATACAATCTGCGTTTCCATTTGTCATATGTCTGGAGTTGCAGGCAGTTATTTACAAAGCAATTATTTTTAAGATAGGTAACTGATATATAGTAGACTTCATCCAAAGTATACACTTTAGATATTGCGAAGTATTTTAGGAGGTGTGAAAGACACATGGAGAAGAAGAACAAACATGGAACTTTACAAGAACTTGACATAATAAAATTTATCTCAATCCAAAGACTAAAATGGGCAGGACACTTGATTAGAATGAAAGATGACCGAACCACCAAAAAGATCTTCGACGCTAAACCATCTGGAACCCGCAAAAGGGGTAGACCGAGGATCCGGTGGATCGAGTGTCTAGAAACAGATCTAAAAGTTCTCAGAGTTAATTATTGGCGAAGTCTATCCAAGAAGCGGGCAGCCTGGAATTTGATTCTGCGGAAGGCCATGGCTCACCCTGGGCTGAAGCACCACTGAAGAAGAAGAAGATACACTTTAGATCTGAGCACAACGACTCCATTGATTAACGATCCAAAGAATTCTTTGTTCCCGAAATTCCTGTAGCCGTGACGAGACCCAGTCCTTCATAGCACCCTTGAGTTCACCTTCCGAGTCGAACGCTTCCTTTTCAGATGTGTTTTCGAGGGACCAAATCCATGATAATCTCAGGGAGGCATGTCCCGATTGTAGGGTGTATGTTCAAGCTTCTCACACTTGAACTTGGCCATCTGTGAGTAACCTTGTATGCTCTCTCTGTGAGTAACCTTGTATGCT
>JAPMOQ010038271.1:19746-39940 GCA_026543055.1 Argiope trifasciata
CTTGAAAGTATATTGACTTTTCAGATGTTATATGAAGTTCAGTAACTTATTTCCATTATTAGTAATTAAAGGCAAGTTGTCAAACTCTGAAAGGGTTTTGAAATGATAATAAAAATATAAATGCTACTAAATTACATTCAAAAAATAGACAATACGGGAGAGAATAACTGATTCTAGAAAGTTAATTTGAAAAACACATTCATTTATTCCACTGTAATAAATTTAAAAAATTAAATGGTTCTTTGTTACAATCAGACGGAAACGAGGAAACGTATGATGAAAACAGCAAAAGTTATTTTCTATGAAAATGGAGTTCCTTTGTTTTCTCATGTAGCATTATCCTTTTCGGAATCACCTCTAATGGCGTCTTCTTGTCTTTGATATTTCGCTTTTTTGTCAAAACCTCATTTTCTGTCTGTGTTTCCTATTAGGAAAGAAACGTTTAGTTTTTTCGCCAAAAAGAAAAACAAATTGATTCGGTAAATTGAGTTATTTACAATTTTTTTCTACTGCTTGTAAAGAGATAAATCATTTATTATTTTCTCGCAACTAATAATCCAATTTCGAATGTTGATGTCATTTTAAATATGCATTGTTGATTCTTGAAATCATCTACAAGCTTGAAATTCTTTTATTTGTGAGCAGAACAACAAATGAAAGCTTCATGTTTTTTTCGTCTTTTTGCCGCTATGGGAATATATGTTTCTTCTGTAATATTTTCCAAGTACTTTCTCTCATTTCATAAAATTTCAAGCATTTCTTTTCCATCAAAGCAATATAAGATCTACTTCAATAATTTATGTCATTCATAGAATTTAAAGTAAGTATAGTACCGAGAGGGTCACTAATATTTGTTCTTAAATTTATTTAATACTCTAACTAGGTGAATGTATCAAATTAGGATGTCAGACATATGTTTCTATTTCAACTTAAATGCACGAGAAACAGTGTGTATACAAATTATGTTTATATTTAAAATTTAAAATTAATTATTAATCAGATAATTAAATACGAAAATCCTACAATTAGATTTACAAGTTAGGCACATCATTTTTCTGCGACGGTTTAAAAATGATATCCAATTCGAAATTCGAAAGTTCTACAATTGCAATATTACTAAAATCTTGACACATTGTTATCTATATCGTTCAAATTGTTACATTTTAATGCTTTTATATAAATGTTACGTATTTTCTTATTAATAATAATATCACTCTGATAATAGATTTTTTATTATGAAATCTTAAACTGAATGTAGTTTCTGAAAATTAAAATAAATATCAAAAATAAAGATTAAAATTTAAAAAAAAAATTTAAAAAACTCGCTATTTCTTTTTATAAATTTTATATTTGTTTGTACACAGAATTTATTTCTTAAAATGAATTTTCTAAACCCGAATCTTTAGCTAATATGCTAATTTATAAAAATTTATTTCAGAATTGACATAATTACATTATTATTTATTAATTAATGCATAGAGTGTTTAAAACTCATGATAAAATAATTTCTACAAGACGCACAATGACCAGAACGGGTCAAGTGCAGATTCCCAATGAAAGGGAAAAGAAGGATTTAGAAAAAGTCATCTACAGAGAGAAAATCAATAATGTTAAAATGCATATTTTTGTTCAATAGGAAATAATGAAATGCAGTTATAAAAGCACAATGGAGTTCACTTTTTGGGTTTTTTTTACTCAAAAGCCAAGATGTTGACTATACTTAACCAACCAGTGATAAAATCAAATCAATATGAGAACATAAAATTTTACGACTAGAGGCTCTAAATAATGTTTTTATAAAAACAGACATATTTTAATTAAGGAAAAAACTTTATGGTTTTTTTAATTAAAAATATCAATATGAGGGATTATGCCAAGTAAAGTGGATAAAAAAAATTGATGGCATCTAAAAAAATTACAAACTCTGAAGATTGAAGCTTGGGCATTCAGAGAAAATATGGTGAATAGAACATTTGACAGTTGTATCGTGAACACTTTTGTGGCTGTTCTCCAAGTAAAAGATGAAAATGAGTGAATCTTGTATGACCAATGCGAAAACGAGTTAAGAGTACATGCATTTCTTTCTTTAAATCAATTCCAAGACTGTAAAAGGGGTTTGATAGCGTGGAGTATTTTCTCTATCCACTCTGTTTGCCATTTCAAGTAAATAGCCATTTTAACTTTTTTTTAAACCGCTCGTTGATAAAGTCATATTTATGAGAGCACTCGCCAATTTGGAGGTTATGTTGCTGCTTCATCTCTTAAAATACCCACGTTTGATTATATCCAACAAAGTAAAACCGTAAATTCAGGAGAATTCAAGTTATCTAAAATATCCAAAGCCCTTAAAATCAGTGGATGATTATGAAGATTGATATTTCGGTATGGATATTTTTTCCAAAGCTGGAGAAATTTTCTATAATGCATGTAAAATAACAATTACCGCTATTGTAAAAGCTGAACAAGAAAAATGAAGTTTGTAAGGAAAAAAGGGTTTTCAGAGATAATAAAAGCGAAAGATATATGGCCAGAAGGTTTTGTTCCCTCTGTGTATATTGGTGTAAAATCTTGATAATAATGCCTGAGATCAAGAAATTTTTGTTGATAAATAATATCTGCTATGTCAGATTTTGTAAAAGTTTAAAAACGATTGAAATATTGGACATTTGGAACTTATTTAAAGGATTCAAATATTGCACATTAGGAATGGAATTAAGTCTTTAAGCAACTAAAACTGTTATGTAAAAATACTTTGCTTATGACATTAACAAACTCTTTTTTCAAATGATTTGTGGGAAAAAAACACAATTTCACAGAACAAGGCCAACTAAATATCAAGGCCTGGTCGTTAATATTGGGTGAAGTACTAAACTGATATATCACATGGTATACATAAATTTGTACTGAATAAAGTCAATTAATCTAAGCATTTAATGTTTTGGAATTTTAAAGATAAAAGATATGAAACCCTTATATGTAAAATGCTGTAAAATTATTACATGAATTCGACCTGATATCTCGTATATTTTCATATTTCAAAAATAAAATATTGGGAGTGAAATGAAATTAGTCATAATAAAAAAGGCTAAATATTTCTTAAAAAAAGAATAAATTATATCTATTTCAAAATTGAAATATCTTTACTGAATTCATCTTACCTTTTATTTTTGGAAAATAAATCCATTTTTGAGAATGAAAATAAGACGCTGTAAAAGTGTGTCAAAAATTATATTACAGAATCGTACTTAAGGAGATATAAAATTCATACAAAATGGAAATTACATTATTACTTTGAAAAGAATATTTTTCAGACAAAATGTAAAATTGGAACATTAATATTCAATAAAAAATCACGAGTATCATACAAATTTTCTATCCGAATATATATGCACCAGACGTGTGGTTTTTAAACTTTTAAACCATTATTTAAGCTAACATAAATTAATTTATTTACTGTCTATATTGGTGTTCAATTTTTTGAAATTTTCAAAAAATATTTATTTTACTTGATAAAGCTTTGATTAACTATATTCAGGAACAAGACGATTCGTTTCTGCATTTGAAATATGTAACTGGAAATCTTTCCTTTTTTTCTTAAAAGAATTATTGCAAACTAATTTATCATATAACAAGAGCTTATCTAACAACTGTTCTCTTGCAATATTTAATTATTGCAGTGCCAGAAATCGGATCATAAACTATGGAATAAATCAAAGATTTTCATTGAAAATATTAGTTGAAATCACACCTGAGTAGTAATTGCATTCGATTTTAATTGATGCAAAAAAGGAAAAAATAGTCAAAGAAATTATAAGCAATAAATATGTCGGAACAATGGCGGCCGAAGAACACAGATATTTGGTTGAAATGAGAAATTCGACTTATTTTGAACACGTAACTCCAAAACGTTGCCCAAACAGATACAGTAGCATGAGTATTAAAATTTTTGAAAAAAATTGCATCATGAGAAAGTATTAAAGCTTATTTCAATTTTTGAAATTGATTTAAAAACCTCAACATAAAAATGTTTTTTGTCTTTTTTAAACGAATTTCCACTTGCTAAAGTTAAGGCTTACTCTTTATCTCCTAATCCATTCGTTTATAAGTAAAAAAGTATTTGAGAATTTCGCAAGACTTATACCAAAAGTTATATTTTAGAACGGGTTGTTTGGATGAATTAATGTCTTTAAAATACGTGTCATGTTATAAAAACAGATAACGGCCCTTAATTACTTATAATTAAAATTTATAACACATGCCAGATGGCTGATAATGAAAGATGGTATTTTATGCTTATAGTTTATTATGTTCATACATTAAACTACTATTATTTAACCCCATAGTTGAAAACACTAGCTAAATTCATTATGAAAATTCATATTTCCTAATGGTTTACCATGAAATATTAGTCAAAAATTATTATACATCAACACTCTTTAAAATAGTATAATACTTAGTATTTAGATGATGGTGTAAGCTATTCTTCAAGCAATTGTAAAGAGAAACACTTCCATGGTGCTTCAACAAATGTCTTTTTATACATGCTGTTTGACACAAGAAAAATTAATAGATATTTTCTAAGCAAAATCACAAGAAGAAAATTTAGAGCAAAGAGTATTTTCAAATTTCCATTAGTTAATTTTGAAGTAGACGATTTACTAATTGGCAATCAATATGGGTAATGGACCTATTTTTCATGTCGAACTAACATAAATAAGAACTGAAGATGGTCATTAAATCAGAGACTAGCTGCATAAAGATGGTTTAAAATGGCCATTGTATGCATAAGTAGTATAAAAATAACAAAATAAATTATAAATTCTTATCTGCACTTTTGGAGTTTCAAGCAAAGAAATTCATTAAATCAAGCTTTCTGGACAGAAAATAATTTAAAAAAAATAACATTTACATAAATAAAAATTTAGATTCTACAAAAGTAATGATATTTTTGAATATTATTTTTTATCCTTTTTCTACTAATTTTTTTATTCTAGAGATTATTATTATTTTTATTCCACTTATTGAAAAAAAAGCTTAATTTCATAAAATTAGAAAATATGGGTATAATAAATATATTTTTTAATAATGAAATTGTTTTCATTTATGTCTTTTTTTAAAAATTTTAATAAAAATTTCATTATAATTAAATAAGTAGTCAACAAAAATGTCTTTATTTTGAGAAAAATTTGCAATTTTAAAGCTACTTCATAATATCTAAATTGAATGCGATACAGATATATACATGACACAAATGTAAGTTTTTACTGTCAATTTGCAATCGAAAATTTACATTTTGGTTCTAGGAAACGAATATCTGATTTTAATTTAGAATATCTTAAAAAATAAAATCTATGTCTTTCAAAAAAGAAATCCCGTCAGGGGGATCTAAATAATTTTCAATTTTACTAACATTAATTTGGAGATATTAATAAATTAAAAGTACAAAAACTTCACAAGAACAACATTATGTTCTTTTAAAAATAAGTGGTTCTTAGCAAGAGAGTATCAGATTTCTGAACCTCGAATAAAAGGAAAAATAAGCCCAAATTGGCCTTTTATTAGTTTCCGGATCGTTGAACAGCCAATAGCGTAAAAGCAAGAATCAGAAACAAGTCATGAAATTGCAATATCCAATAAGTATCTGGGAAAAAGAATTATTGTCTTGTCAGAGTTTGATGCTCTTATTGAGAGAGAAATTGTTATTTGGAAGAATGAAGAGGCAAAAATTGATGTTTCTAAATTGTTTTCTTTCCAAATTTATTAAAATAACAGAGAAAAAAATCGATATGGATTTCTGCAAGCGTTTTGAAGTATTCTTGAATAATGTTATTATAAATGGTATATATTTTTTATTGTTTTGTTTTTGCAATTCTAACAAATGTAAATATTATGTTTACCCAAAGACTCATTTTTGTTATATTGAATAGTGTTTCTTTATTAAGTAATAAATTTTATTTTATATTTTATTACAGTTTAATGTTGCGGCCTTTATGTGTCATGATATAAAAAAAAACCTATTAAATAGGAAGGAAACAATTTATTTACTCTAATTTAATATCAATTTAGAAAAACTTTGGAGGGGAAGGGTCAGAACATTCTTTTTATTTTTAAAGAATTGTTGGACACAAAAGAAAATATATAATATAGAGTTAAAATATAAAAAAAAGTAAATTTTAGCAATGAAAGAAAAATATAAGGTTAATAATGTTAAGAAAGTTATATGTTGTTATCTAATATAATAAGGTTATGATCCTCCAGTCTCCCCCAAGTTATTTTTTCTCAATGAAGTCCAAAACTGTTGAGCACCATTAAATAAGTCTCAAACATATAGAAAAACAACCTTCTTTCTTCTCACGTTGCGACTAATTATCAGCAAGGGGCGAAAGAAAAATTCCAAAACCAAGTAGGAAGCAACAACCCCTTGAGACATGTCAAGGAAAACGAGGGCAGATACCTGAAAGTTCCGACATTAGTTAAGGGGCAAAAGCAAAAAAAAAAGCGATGAAACTGACTTAAGTCTTGTTTTTTGAGCTGGGATTTTACTTATTTTTGTAAAGATTTCGATCATTAGTTTAGAAGAGTAACAGAGGTGTGAAAAGGGATTACCTTTTGGCATGATGGGATTTTAATCAAATAATAAGGGTAAATAATGCTGATGAAATACGGTGTTATTTATTTTATTTGCAGAGCATAATGGATTTTATTAATTATTAATTTCATGATAGTTAGAATTGACCTGGGTAATTTTCGTTTTTATGATTTGACGTTATAAAAGAAAATATATTTTATTTGTTTTATAGAACTGAATGGTTTCTGATTCTTTTGCACATAACTTGAGGAATGTCAGAGTAATTAAAGATTATTGTTTTCTGTCGAAGATTTTTTTTTATTTCTGTAACTTAATGGCCTTATTTATATGACAGTTATTTTTATAACTATTGCTTGGTTTGTATTCGTACTCACTCTCTTTTAAAGAGCGATATTTCACAATGTTCATCAGTAGATTGCTGTCATAATATGTAAAACAATTACTATACGTCAAAAAACAATTTGAATAATTTTATCGAGAGATTTAACTAGTTGCTATTACTATTCCATATTTAGTTTCATTTTGTTGTAATAGATGGCACAATGGATTCCATTGAATATCACTGATCCAAAGTCTAAGAAGCGTGACGTCAAATTTGAGAAAAAAGTGAGCTGTGGGCATTCGCTCGGCAAACGTAGACAGAGAGGGTCGTTCGATTCGATAATATTAATCTTTAATACGCAACAGTGGCACATAGCTTTGCGATGAAACACTTGATTAGGCTTCATCCTTGGTGGCATCTAAAGATGATACTTTTTCCTCTGTTGTAAATAGCCTGTCCTGTCCTAATTGTTAATGTCTTTTCTTTATTATTTGCTGTAAATAAATTTAACTTTCGAATCAAAAGCTTCCTTTCTTCAATCAGTGACCCTAGACACTGATCTAAATGAGGTTGAATGGGAATTTTATCCCTTTAATTCCAACATTTATTATTTCAAAAAAATAATAAACAGTTTGCTTTATTTTAAACATTAACACGTTCTCTACGCTTCATTAATATTTGATGGGTCGCGTTTGTCCGGAGATAAAGTATCGGTTTCAAAACCGAATGTTACATGTTGGTGACCCTATTCCACCGAAGAACCGTGGTACATACTGTCCAGGCGCATGTTAAATATGCCAGAACAAACATCTTGTTGTGATTCGGAAATTTGGAGAGGAAATTCCAGCTCAGATATCATTCTCGTCATCTGACCACGGTTCAGTATTATGTTATTCATCCCAAAATACCTAAAGAGTTTTTTTCGAAAATAACATTAATGTAACTGAATAAAACTGTTTACACTTGATCTATATTTCATTTATATTTGGCCCGTAAAAACTTTCTAAATTCTAAAAATTCGCCTGTGTCTTCTACACAAAAACTATCGATGTGTCATATCTCTGCTAAGGAATTATAATTACAAGCTAGGAGATAGTCACACATTGAGATAAGCAAAGCATCGAGCAATATATAAATACAATATAGCATATATTAAATATTTTTTGTTAGAAAGTAAATTCAGTATTAAAAAGGAAAATCGTTCTAAACCTGTCAAGAATAAAGGCTTCTTTAAATGCAATTTATGAAATCGGTAATGCTATAGTATTCATTATAATGTTCTATGTTCTAATAAAAAATAAGTCTTTTGTTCTCAAATGGGAAACATGATAATACTACTTCGCATTTTTATTCCTTATGGATTTGTAAAATTTTAAATGAAGTTAGAGACATTATTAATTAACTTAAAAATTGCCAAACCCACGAATACCATTTATATTTAATACACCATTTAAAAAAGATAAATAGGCTTTATATATAAAATAGCTTTAAATTCATAACTGACTCATCTCAAAATAAATGAGTAGGACAGAAATCAAAGATAATTATATGCAGTATGTTTTATACAGTATCCCTCTCCTCTTTCAAGAAACTTACTTTATCTTGACCAAAAATATTATGCAACAATGTACATTTTTCGACAAATAGGTATTTATATATAACGAATTTTTTTTTTCTGAAGGACGCCATTAATTATCTAGCAACATAAAAATGAAAAAGACAAGCAGCAAGCTTAAATCCTTGGAGATATGTCCATATAGAGGTGAGCAGATACACGGAAATTCCAACGTTAGTTAAAGGGCCGAAGCAAGAAAACAGATGGATGCAGCTCCATCGCTTAAGTCTTATCTTTTGAGCTGGGATTTAACTTATCTCTGCGAAGATTTGGCCCATTAGTTTCGCTCAGGGACAAAGCTGTGAGAGAGAAGATTACATTCTGCAACGGAACATTTTTACCATGAGGTAATATTAAATAAATATGATGGAAAATAATTTGATCTTCTTTCAATTCCTGTAATAAAATGTGAATATTTAATCTAAAACGTATTATTTGTTTTTATATAATTAATCTGAATCGTTTTTACTCATACTTTAATGAACAGCAGATTATTTTTTAAATGCCAAAAAAATTCATCTCTCTTGGCTATACATTTCATTTTGTATTTCTATTGGTTAGTGTCCTAAATTCGTTTGCTTTAAGTTGTAATATATAGTATTTAATATAATTTATTGGCAATATTTATACTATTAATTGAAATTTACTGTTAAAAATTCAATACAATTCAAAGACTACATGATTATAGCATATTAATTACTTATGAATTTAGCAAACTTCATGCCAATATTTCTCTAAGCCTGCTAACTACTTTCTGTTTTGTTTTCTTGTCAAAATATATATTCTGTTATTGAAACAGTCATTTAAAAACACTTTACTATTTTTAGAGAGATCCTTTATGACACAATTGTCGATGTTTCAGTTTCAATAGAATAGTTAAATACAATAAGATTCTAGTGATCCCTTTTTTATTTTATGCATAAGTTTCAGTTTTCACAAATTTTATTTCATAACATGATACATTTCTCTTATTATGTGTGTGGCTAAATGGCTAAAAATTATCAATTAATTAACTCTTCTGGACACAAAAACAAACAAAAAATCCCAAGTTGCTCGACCATCTGACGTTTGAGCAAACATTCTTCAAGAAAAAGATTGTAGGGGCTGGAAAGAATGAAACAATAATAAAGAACACAATATAACTTTGTTGATTTTTGAAATTTTAAAGATATCAATCCATGCCTTTCGATAAACTATAAAGCATAAAAAAAACTGTGATGTATAAAAGGTAAAAGAAGTTCGACAAAGGAGATAATCAAAGCAGCAGTCCTCATGAAAACGTGGTGTCCATATAACAAATGCATAGCTGAGGAATATGCAAAAAAAGTCTTTGAAGCGCCCAAACCGTCAATGAGTCGCCAGTATAGAAACGGGAGAAACTTTCAGAGTGAAAACTAGAAGTATCGTTATCACATTAGTGAACTCTGGAGGCTGAATCATTTAATGATAGAGAGCTCTTCGTATGTCTTGTTTTTTGCAAAAATATTAATTCTTGCATCTAGAGCTCTCCATTTCTTTGGAAATGGATTTGCAATTCTCTTGTGCATAAACGCTTAGCAAAGGGGAAGGAGACAAAATCAAACGTTGCGTATAATTTTGTTAGTTTGTCAGTAATATTGCGTGAATGAGTGAAGAGAATTTGTTTTAAATGCCTTGTTGAAATTTTAATAAACAAAACAGCCACTTATACATCCTGACAATTCTAAGATGTTTACGTAGATATAAGTATTTACCACATAATAACTGATGTATATAGATTCTTTTAGAAAATACAATATATATTCAACTATATTTATAAAATTTTAATTTTTGTTACTGTGGTAACCAAATGTTTACCATGACTCTCACCAAGATCTGGAGAGTGATCATTGTTCTGACATCTTTTCGGTACCCATTAAAAAAGCTGTAAATATGTCATTTCAGCGATTATGCTATTATTGCAGAAATGCTATATTGCAAATTATTAATTATAATCATACAAATTATGCTCCAATATCAAAGTAGCTTTAAATACTCAAACACACTTCCCGTGGAAATGGAATGTTATATTCTATAATATGGAAGAAGATATCACTCACAATATAGATTCATAGAAACAAAAAACAACTCAAAAACTTTTATTGCTTTTACTATTTTACTATATCTGATCATCTTTCAGTAATATATTATTTGTAATTTTAATTTCGATATCAAAACACCAATAAAATTTGTAAAGATGAAAAAATATTCACATTTTGAAGTCATCTCCACATTTGAGTTAAACTGCTTCCTTAAGAGAAAAAAAATGCCCTAATATACAACAAAAAAGCATCAAAATTCGTTCTGAATGTTGAATTAGGCGCTCTATCTGCATATTGATCGTTAAAGAACGGATGCACGATCGGGAATTTTTTCATCCTTGGACAATTTTTCCCCCTTTCTTGAATACTTCAAGTTGAAACAGTTTGTGGCTGAGTAATAACGTTATGAATTTTTTAAAGAGCTTATCTGAGCGACGCACGTTTTCTTTGAGCAAAGACGAATCCGGCACGAGCCAATAAATTTTAAAACAGGAAGCTATAGGGAATAGGGTGATGAATATTCAGTCGTCGAATTTGGGGAAGTTTTTTGAAATAACTATGAGTAAAAAACAGAAATTGACAAATGAAAAATATGTGATGAATTCTGCTTTTTTCAATTGTGTCAAGTAACGGATTTTGTATATTCGTATCATTTGAAAAATGCAAAAATAATGTCAGTGGAAAAACGAAATTGAAAGTTTTAAATGATTTCTTGAGATTGAAAGAGGATTTTCATTGAATTCGAAATTGTTAGATAAAACCATTCTTCAGACATATTTTAAATGTTTTATCGAAACAAATGCTGTATTTCTTATGCTTAAATATACTATCACGAAGATGCAAAAAATAACAAGTCACAAAGTAACCATATTAAGTTTATTAGCTTTAAAGAACCCTTAGTTAGTTAGTTGGGGTTTTTCGGCGAAAGGGCCAGATTTGGCCATGATGCGCCAATAGTACGGTACAAGTTGCTTGTCAAATGGTATGGAAACATGGTAAAGAACAAAATGGTGAAGAACCCGTAACAAACAAGCCAAAAAAAGATCTCTCTCCTCCTAGAACTCCAAATTTATATCATCACAAAATAATCATTAACTACATAGAAAACTAGAATGCTCTAGAAGCTTCTATTACATCAGCAAATGAATAACTATAAATTTAAATCAAAGTCCAGGCTTAAATATAATGACGCGTGGTTGAAATTTTAAATCCAGACTTCGCACTTCTTAAGCTCACAGTCAGCTTAGCCACGCTAACTATGTGCATATATTCCTTTCCGACAATATTATATAAACCATTTTTTTTTTTTTTTGAATTTCAAATCTAAAATTTTTATTTTTTATAGCAATTGAGTTTCCGGTTATATATGATGTTATTCCTATTAATTAATATTTATCTATGATCTTAAAATTTATAGTTCTGTAATAATAAACATGTGCAAATCTGCCGTAAAGAGTTATTGACATTTTAAAATCTGATTGATGTAAATATTATAAATGATGCTTATTGAATCGTTAATGAAATATATAATGCATTCAAATAAATGAAAAAGAATATATCTAGTCTCCAATTCTTAAAGTAAGTCTTATTTGACCAATTTTTATAAAATAAAATGCAATACCCTCGAGTTAAGGTATCTAAAATTTGAACGTTCTCTAAAATTCGATTTTTCCTGAAAAATGTGACGATCATTAATTCACTATATATTCTTAAATTGAATAGTTTGAAAATAGTTTGAAAAAGTGCGAAAAAAGAGTGCACACACAGTAAAAAAAAGGTTTCCAGCCACAATTTCTACATTTCAAATTTTAAATTAAAAGATTCTGGACCATAAATACTTTAACAATAATCCCTCGGAGTTCACTTTTTACATTTCTGATTAAAGTGTTTAAACTTTATTCCATTATGCATTGACTATGACTAAAAATTTAAATAGATAAACCAATTCATAAATATTGCACCGATTTCGTTTAGCTTTATTTCGCCCAAAATACTCCAACCCTTACATAAACTGGTAGCCCCATCAGCATTGAAGTTTTGGAAAAACCCGAAAATAATTTTTTTCAGAGCTCAAAGTCTTAGCAAATAGATATATTTCGAAACTGCTCTGTTTCAAATTGCTCTGTGCTTATTGAGCATGTCCAAAATAAATTAGAATTTTCTTTTGTTGCAATTAGATGTAGTTGTTAAAAAGTGGATAGAATAGCAATTTTTTATAAATTGTCTATTCTACTACTCGAACAGGTTTTGCTAACTATGAATATATTTTGCCACATAAAATTTCCATGCAAACTAATTTCTAATTTTAAATTTCAATCTATTTTTAAATTTAATAAAGAATAGGTATTATTTAAGATTAACATGGATTTTGGTATAGCAATAAGTACTAAAATCACGTTGATTCTACGTATGACACTTTACAGGCTCACTGATAGTTATTTGATAGCGATTAGAGCACCTCTTGTTTTTTCAGCAGTGCCAACTAAGGTCAAGAGTATGACTTAGCTACTTCATGTGTCACATTCTCTTGTACAACCCATTTTTACCTAGGGGGACATTTACACACCTCACAGAAGAAGAACAACCATGCCTGACCCTGGGGCGTCCAAATCACGGGGAAGACGCTTTAATCCTAGGAATAAAAACATAGTGTTTTTAATCTTCGTTCTCGAATAAATGTGAATTAAAAAGTGATCCAAAATATCATTGATTCTTTATTGAATAAACATTCAAATTATGAAAAAATTAAGAAGATATGACAATTCTCCGTCTGCAGGGAACACAGTAATGAGAAATATTAAACGGTGGTTACCAGCCGTCTTTCTTTGATTGAAATAAGTATATTTTCGTCTAATAAGTCTTTTTTTTTTACCATACAGATTTGAGAAGAGGAAGCAACTATTTATTATCAATTAAAGATAATTCCTAGCTAATTAAAAGCAAGATCATATACAGGGTATCTCAAGAACCTTGACCGTGGCTTTTATTCGTTAAATATTGATCATAGACATATACTGTAAATTACGAATTACCATACAAAAAATCCAAAATGTTACGAAATCAATTAAAATGAACACATTATTGTTAAACTGTATGATTACCCCATACAAAAAATTCCCAATGAGTAAAATGTTCCCCATCCTCTTATACAATATTTCAACATTTTATCAAAAACGTCTGAAAGATCTGAAACTACATAAATGCTGACTTAAATCACTTTTTGATGCCTGGATATGAGTTCGCAAAGAGGCAAAAGCTTATCGGAGGTTAGGGCTTTAGAAGTCTTGCACAAATTAACAAAAAAATGATTAAAAAATTAAATAGTAATTTTACTATTTATTGATTCAAAAGTATTAACCTGTTTAAAAGAAAGATTACACAAGTTTTTTACAAGTTCATTGACTGTGCTATTTTTAAGTTATATTCCATTATTCAGGATATAAAATTTTAACGTATTTTTCAGGAAGCATAGATTTTGAAATTTTTATTTAAAACTAAAGATATGAAGCACATTTTAGTTCTTTATGGTGTATTTTTGTTTCACGTCATATGCACTGACATCTGTAAACATTTGCATTTTGATTTTTGAGATTTATCCTTCATCAATTTTGTTTTAACATATCTTTGAGAATCTTCATGCTAAAATTCTGAAAATTCGTATTCATTAGAGGATGAGGCACATTTTACTAATCGGGAATTTTCTTGTCAGGGGTCCGCATAAGAATTTAAATATTTTTAAAGTTTGATCCTCTGAAAGTTTTAATCGATTTCATAACATTTTGCACCTTTTTTAATCAACTTCGTAATTTACATTATATGTCTTTTATCAATATTTAACGAATAAAAACCGTAGTCCAAGTTTTTGAGATACCCTGCATAGTAGGAATAATTTCAAATGGGTAAAAAAAAATTAATGCATTAGTTTTAATTTTAAAATAAAACATTTAATCAGATTTCAACTACTTTTTAGATGAAATTTTCCAAACTAAAGAAAATTTATGAAGAGTTCTCGGAAAAAAGTATTAATTAATGCATTTAAGCTTAATTTATTCACCCAAACGTGACAATGAAGCAAATTCAAAAATTTTATTTGTGTATATCAAGCATCTTTGCTTGTATGTTTCTAGAAATTTTTATCTAAAATAATTAAGACCAAAATTTGAATGATGATTTCAGATTTTATCTACTTATTCGTTATAATCGTTAGCTCACTTTATGTAGGGCCCTGGTGGCCTGGTGGTAAGGTCTCGGCTTCGGAACCGGAGGGTTTCAGGTTCGAGACTGGATTCCACCGAAGATCCGTCGTGTGAGGAGGTCTCTTGCACGTTAAATCTGTCAGGCCGAAGTCCTCCAGCTGGTGTGGTGTGGGGTGGGGGGTGCCGCTTTAGGTGTCGTTCTCGTCATCTGACCGTAGTTCATAATTACGAGGTCCGTCCCAAAATAGCCCTCGTGTTGCTTTAAAACGGGACGTTTACATAACTAAACTAAAACTAAATGAAACTCACTTTATGTAAAGCATATTTTAGTAAATATCCATATATGTGCTTCTATTTTCTAAACATCGAAGCACAATATCAAAAAAATATTATAGGAAATTTAACTAAAATGTATAAAAACATCTTTAAAAAATGCATTATTTCGTTTTAAAAAAATGGTTTTACCTTTACAAGTGACTATCAAATTGATTATCCTAGAATCAAAGGACAAATAAGCCAAAATTGGCCTTTTATTAGTTTCCGAACCGTTTAACAGCCAATAACATAAAAGTTGGAACCAGGAGAAAATCTTGAAAAATATATATCCGATCAGTCTTCGTCAGAATTCGTTCTTTGGAAGAATGAAGAGTCAAAATTGTCGTTTATATCCGAATAGCTTTCATATCGAGTTCATTAATATATATATGGGGATAAAAATATCCATTTATACTTCTATAAACATATTGAAGTATTTGGAAATAATGTTATTGTAACTGTCACATGAAGAAATTACACCATTACACCATAAAATATATAATAAAATATACTAATGTAATAAGGTCAACTATTATAATGCTCCCATCACAGAAAAAAAAATTTCTTGATAATGTATAAAAATATTGGACATCGTTAAATAAGTTCCAATAGTGAAGAGTCATATAGAAAAGAGACAAAACTTATTTCTTCTCAGGTTTCAACTAATTATCAACAGTGGACGAAAGAAAAATCCGAAAAACTACGAGAAATCTACTGCCCCTTGAGATGTTTCAAGAAATACTCGAGCAGATGTAAGAAAGTTCCGACACTCGTTAAAGGTTAAAGGCAAAAAACAAAAAGGTGAAACTCCTTCACCTAATATTTTGAGGTTATATTTTATTTATTTCTATTGAAGATTTGGATGATTAGTTTATAACAGTAAAAAAGGTGTGAACATGCGATTATTACCTTGTTTCAAAAGTTGATTTTATCCAAACAATAATGTAAAATTATATTTATGAAATTGGTGCTATTTATTTTATGATCTGAATTTGGTAATTAGTATTTGTTTGATTTTAGTACAAAATTGGGAACATTAAAGTTTTTATGATTATCTTTAAATAAGTAAGCAGAGGATAGTAAACTTTATAAAGCTTTTTGGACTCTGTGTTCATCATATATTGCTTGAGAAATGACAAAGTTACCATAAACTAAAGAGATAGTTTTTAATTGGAGAAAAATGATTTAGATTTCTATAATTTAACGGTACAATTTTTTTTAATTATAGAGGTTCTGTAAAAAATTATATCTTCTAAAATGTTAACTATTAAGAATGTGACACTTCAAAACAATAAATACACTTTACAAAAGAGGGAAAGAAAGAAAGTCGTGTATAATTTCCAGCCAGTTCAATAATCTGGAATCTTTTTGGCAATAATGAAAGCATAACATGGTATTTGTGCTTCAGTTATTAATATATGTTTTCTTTTTCCTTTGAGATCTACCATCGAAGATAAATTTCATCAACAGTAATCTTATACTATAATACGAGGAATGGTTGCCAAGTCGAAAATCGCCCCAGGATTAATAAACTCAGGTAAACTTGGGGGGCTGGGGTTTTTGGCCACGAGGAATCGATTGGCGCCGGTTTTGAAGCGCTACGGTCGAGCAGTTCGGAGTTACAGATAGGATATTTTCAAACTTTATTAGTTTGCCATAATGGCTAATAGGTTTCAAGCGGTTACGTGCTGCCATCTATAGCCAATATGGCGAACTAATAAAGTTTCCAGAAGATGATCCGGAACTCAAGGAACTGATCTCGAAATGGATGATCCATAACCCGTGTGGTGATATGAACCCAAGCGCTCCGTGCATGGTCAGCAAACATGGAAGAGACCAGTGCAGATGGGGATTTCCAATGGAACATCAAGACATGACATCGCTGGTGGACGATGAAAAGCCGAGGGTTAACCGGTTATCTTTTCACCAATGGCTTCACAAATTTTCTTATGGCATGTATTGTTTTGATAAAATACAATTCGAAATTTAAATCTTCGAGTTAGCTTCGATACCTGTTTTCTCCGAGCGGAGCTCGGTCATCCGCTGGTAAAGAACAAACTGAACTTCACAGATTCTTTTGAATTATTACAAAATAACAAACGCCATGAAATCAATTTGTCATTGTTGGAGTTCTGTAGGATAATTTGTTTCAACCTGCAACGTTGAACCAAAGATCCTAGAGGATGAAGATGAAACAAAAAATTGGTATCTGCTATCTCAAATTTCAAATTATCAAGCTAGAATGTTTGTGATCACGTATTTATATTAATGCGCATGCATAAACTTTTAAAAATGGTTTGTTTGTTTTTTGAGATTGACGAGAGCTTCAAAACTTTTTTGCCAGTCACGAAAAAATCTAAAATGAAAATTGTCATTTATTCTTTATTCATTACCAACTCGATATCGAGTTTCAAAATCTCCTAACCAAAACAACAACTTGGCAAAATAACATCCTAATCTCGCATAAAGGAATGCCACGTTTAGAAACTGAATAACTAGCGTTTCTGATGCAATGCGATTTGCAAATTATAAACTACTTACCAATAATAGTATTAATTGTAGTAATCTACTTTCCAATAATAGTAATTCATTAATTTTTTTAACGAATTCAATTATATAGAGTTTTTATGAAAATAATATTTTTGTAAGCACAAACTGCCGTTTCCAAATTCATGAGATCATAATGGATTAATCTTAGAACAGGAGTCAAATCCAATGTCTCACACTTAACAATGAAAGACGTGATATTTTCCAAATGAAGTAAAATACTTTTATCATTATTTATTGAACTCAATTGAAATTTTTTAAAAACATTTTATAAAAAAATAAATTATTTAAGTTCCTCCGAAAAAATTAGATTCTATAAAATAACGTCTATAATGTTATAGCTCTACGTTGATCTTTTAAAACCGCATTTGCTGTCAAAGAAGCACATTTCATAAAAAGGAAATACTGGTAAAAGCAGTTTAATTTTTTTAGTGCATTGGCTTTCAAAGAAGCGAGCATAATAATAATGCAATTCTGGTAAGAGCAGATAAAAAAATATACGCGATTAAAATATGATCCTGAAAATTGCCATTTATACTTTATTCATTGCCTACGCAATTTTGAACTTCAAATATTCTTTGCCTACTTAATTTAAAATCATCTAACCATAACAACGTCATGTCCTCACATGAAAATAAGTATTTTTATCTGTTAATTTAAATGCCGAAATTGGTTGCTATAAGAATTTTCAGTATTTATTTTTACAGCTTCTTGATTCACTAGCAAATTAAGCAGTAAGGAATATTTATATAATAAATTTTATCCATTTTCGGATTGTTCCAAAATTGCCGAGCATATGCATAGCTTTCTATAATCACGCTTAGTCCGATTTATACATAAAATGATGATATTTTACATAAGATGGCAAGATCGAAAATTTTTCAGATTTACTTATTTTCAAATTAAGTCATTATCGCCAAGCTCCATTATGTATAAGATGCTGAGATTCTTGGCGTTTTCGGTTGGCATATTTGGCGAACAGTGAGAGAGAAAAGTAGTAACAAATACGAGATTTCAACAAAACCACATATGAAGTACTATATTTTCAAAAATGGCAACACTAATAATTTATTAACATTAGCGATTAATAAAATAGTTTATTTATGAAGGAAAATAGATACATGGGCATCCAAACACTAAAAAAAGCACCCATACATTATAGAGTCACAAAACTCTAAAGAACTACCTAGTTACATAGCTTAAGTTTTGTAAAATATTGCGTAAAAATTGTTCATATTTCTAATACCTTTCTGTAAAGTTATAGATAACGATTTTCTTTAGATTTTAAAATACACAAAAAATGTCATAATGATTCATGGTGATATTCTACTTTAAACAACTGTTACTTTTATGCAAAACTATTTCTTCCAAATAAAAAAATACTTTAATATTGGACAGAAAGAAAACATAAAAATTCAGTTGCAAAATTGATTGTTATTTTAAAAAAAAATATTTAAAAATTCATTTTTTTTTATTTTTTTTTTTACTTTTCAGTACATTTTACCTTTTCGATATATCTCTACTTTTTTCACGGCACTCATTTGAAACAGCTAGCGAATGCGAAATAACTTTTCAACTCATTAAATGGATTATTCTGGGGGGGGGGGGTCATTTTGATCAGCATTAGGAGTTCACCAAATCAGTCGATAAATATACCTGTTTAATACATGATCCTCTCCCCTCTTAAAATACAATAATATTTTTTCTTTATTGACCAAAAATATTATTCAACTATGTAGAACTACCCATAAATACAACATTTATAAAAAAAATCAATTGTTTTTTTAGTTCACAACCAATTACCATCAGTATGTAGAAAAAAGATGCTGAAAACAAGAACTTGAACCCTTGGAGATATATAGCTGAGCAGATACGTGGAAGTTCCAACAATAGCTAAAGGGCAATATAAGAAAATAGAAGGATGGGGCTCTATCCCTTAAGTTTTATCTTTTGAGATAGGATTTAACTTATCTCTGAGAAGATTTGGACCATTAGTTTCCCTCAGGGACAAAAGGTGTGAACGAGAAGATTAATCTCACCAATGCAACACTTTAACCAGAAGGCAATGATAAATAATATAAAGGAAAAGAGTCTTATCTTTTTTGTATGAGGAATTTGTCTGATATTTTTGTAGAATTGCCGGTATCTTGTTATATAATGTGAATATTTAGTCTAAGACTTATTTTATGTCTTCATGTAAGTGACCTGGAATTTTTTTTAATTCAAGGCACAAGAGAATGTTTTAGTGAGAAAAGAATTCATTTTTCTTGAATATATTTTTTTATTTTATATTTCTACAGGTTAGTATCATGAATTCGTTCTCTCTTAGTTGTAATATTTCCTAATATTATTTAATGCTTATACTGTTAATAAAACCAGCTTGAATAATGTGCCCAAAACTTCAGAACAATGTAGTAAAACATTTTTATCTTTATTATAAAGATATAATTTCAGAAAATGCCTTGTTACATTATTGTGAAGTATCAGCATTTGGACTTAATTTAGTGCTTTTACTGAATTTATCCTGTCACCATTGGTGAATAATTTCCA
>JAPMOQ010038272.1:0-19180 GCA_026543055.1 Argiope trifasciata
TCTTACGACATCTAACTGTACATTTATATTATTTTATCTTTATTTTAACGTAACAAAATTTCACTAAAAATGTATTTACTCGCCATATAATTAAACAAAATTTATTTTAGAATGGTATTATTTATAAATTAATATACCTAATGTCAAATATGTCGTGACATATGAAAAAATACTTTAAATGCTATACAGAGTAGGTTAGTAACCCTCTGGCTGTGTAATTTTTTAAAATCACTATTTATATTTGATGTATATAAATAAGTTCAAATATTTTTTCAAAGAAAGTGAACTGATACTATATGTTACGAGATAATAATATAATTCTCTAATCGTAAAAAGTAAATTTTCTAAAATGCGAAAAACGCTGGATGCAACAGAAAGTGGACTAATTACCAACTCTCGGAATTCACGGGATACGCAGCTGGAAAGTTAACTCTACAACTATCAAATTAGACTCGTAGTTAATTTTTGTATCTTTAATTTCGCATTAAGAAAGTATTTCTATAAATTTTTAATTAAAAATTAATCAAAATTTTATTATTTATTTCTTTAATAACATTGGAAAAAAGGAAATATCTCTTTGTCACTACTGAGTTATAAAAATTTGTTTTGAGATATGCCAGGAATTTTATTTAGATATTTTAGCAATAGTTATAATTATTTTACTACTATATTCCTATACACACGTGTGCTGTAAAGATATTAACTATATTTTACTTCGTACATACGATCATTGATGCTAAATAACTAAAATCAAATTTAAAAAAATAAAGATAGGTGCATCAAGCTTAAAATATTATCATGTTATGATTATGTTATGTTCACGTTAGAATTCTAATTTCTTTTTTCTTTTAAATGATCTTCTATGAGTCTTAAGCATTGAGAATTGTTTACCAAAAGAAATATTTGTTAAGAGAATCAATAATACAGTCGATTCCGGTTAATCGGACCACATCGGGACGCGATCATTTTGGTCCTAATAACCGGGTTTAATAAAATGGTTTAATTTATAGAAAAAATAAAGAAAAATCAATGAAAAATAATTAAATTGAAAAGTTTCAGAAACATTTCAAATAAACATATGTTGAAGTTTGACTAATAAAAACTGAGTGTATATCAATAATATTTTTGCAATATTTTGCATAAAAAGAAAATGTATGAATTTAGTTTCACGTATTTTGGCTCTTATAATGGCTTTTAAATATCATAATACCAATTCGACCAACTTTGGGTGGCATCTAAAGATATTTTAGCCCGCTTTTTTTGCAACCTTGTTTTAAATAGATTTCGTTTCGAATTTTGTGTTTTTGAACCGCTTTTTCGAGTATGGTCCATAAATATTCAACGGCATTGATGTCGCAGTACTATGGCAGTTTGTGTAACTGCTGTTTACAACGAAAATGACACCACATTTAGACGTCCTGCTGGGAAATGAAATTTCCATCTAAACTTAAATTTTTAGCATTTTCCTTTAGATTGTTGGAAGCATATGGTTCATCCAACTTGCTGCAGAAATTTTTTAAATCATAGGCGAAATTGTAAGTACTTCAACTATGCCAAATGCCATTAGACAAGCTGGATATAAAAGTCGCATTGTTAGAAGAAACCGTTCATTAGCTTGAAAATTCAGAAAAAGCATTTGAAGTTCGCAAAAACTCTTCATTTGAAGATCTAAAACTTGTGGTAGAAAGTTATACTTAGTAATGGAAGAAAACATTTTTGGCAATAATAACCATCGTAATTTACAAAAAAAGATTACATTTTTCATCAGGACAACGACCTCAAACAGAATGTACATAACTTCAAAATATGGTGTCTTTTTCATTGAAAACAGCAATTACCCACACTACCACAATACCCTGGCATCAATACAGTTGAATATCCATGAACCATACTCGAAAAAATGGTTCAAAAACACAAAATTAGAAACGAAACCCATTTAAAACAAGTGTTGCAAGAAAAATGGGGGGAAAATTCATCAAACCACCAAAAATTGGTCAAATCGGTACTATAATATTTAGAGCCATCCTAAGAGCCAAAATACATGAAAATGTATTCTAACATTTTCTTTTTATGCGAATGATTATTTAAAATGCTTATGAAACTTTTAAAGTGTGAAGTTTTTCTTTGATTCTCGCTTGTTTTTACCCTAAATTAAACTATTTGTAATGTGTAAAAATAAAAACATGTTTGTGCTTCTCTGTAATGTGTTGTTTATATGAAAAGTAGGATTTATCAAGTAAAAGTAAGGTGTACTCTTAATTTTTTGAGCCTTTGTACGTAATATTAAAAGTAACTTTTAACTAAAACTGCTCTTTTAAATGAGAATTTTTCATTAGTTATATTAATATTGTTAATATGGTGAAAAGTATCAAAGTTCAAAATATTATTATTTAATTTATCGACTTACATTCGATATTAATTGTTATTTTACCATTATAGCTTGCAGCTGAAATAGTGCGAGATGTTTTACAATAATTTTTTGAATATCGGAAAATATTGAAAAAGCATTATACAACAGCTTGTACTGCAATAAGATATCAATTTTTCATGCATAATTTATTACAAAAAATCAAAAAGTTTCATTACTTTTTCCAAAAACATGATTTTTATAACTTACCACGAAATAATTTCCGTTGTTGAGGTAGGAAATCACTAATGAATCCAACGTTTAAGAAACCTCTGTATGGCAGTTCGATTTCTGGTTCTAAAATTTCAGGATGACTCTGTAATGGAGAATTTGAGGATGACACACCGCTCAAATGACCGATGACAGAACTGTGTTCATTCATGATCCTTTTAATAGCGGAAGCTGATGTTTCGGTTGGTCCAAAATAGAGCAACGGGAAGCCCCTTTTTGAACGACTGAGTGCCCAGACCGATATAAGCTAAAGTTCCGGTTCAAGAAGTAAATAGTTGCTTTGAGCTCCTCTGAAGCATGTGTTTTGTGAATGAACAAAACCCCACCCCAACAAAAGAGAGGTGATCATTTGTGGATACATTTGTTGAAATTTTCATTCAAAGTCACAAACATTGTTTCTGTTGAAGGGTTCTTTTATTCCAAACTTCTCATATAATTAACACCTTTATAACATTCTAAAAGAACGCTCACAGTTTGCTTTTGTATTCTGCCATTACTCGTTTTCAAGTAAAAAAACAATTAAAGAACTTTTTGCATTCACGTAGTTCATGTTTAAAATAAAAGTGTACATAAGGAAGAGTTGAAGAATGATGGTGTATCTTGTTTACCTTTTAAATTTTATTTAAAAAAAACTTTTGAAAGTAATAAAAAATTTAAAAGAGTCAAAAATTGAAAATTTTACGTGAAAACTGTCCTTGACCTTTTGTATAATAATATATTTTGTATACTAATATATTTTGTCACATATAAAGTAAAGAAAAACTTTTGTAATCGAATATCGGCGAATTACAGCAATTCAGGCCTCCCTACAGCACTTCATATACGAAGTATCGCTAAATATTAATATAGTCAAAAATCTGAAACACAAGATTTCGACAAATCTGTACGTTTCAAAGCTCCCCGAGTTTCCAAAAACGCAATTTTGGCGTTATATCTGTCTGTCTGTCAACACGACAACTCAGAAACACTATGAGCTAGAAAGCTGAAATTTGTATACGAAATTACTACTTTTGTCTAATTTTAAATGAAACAAATGCACAAAAAATCTGGCTGGCTGACTGGCTGTTCGATTATAAGTGAATTCGAAAACTCCAAAATGCATAGAGCCGGTAAATAAAATTTCGTTCACAGATTTAGTATTTAAAATATAGTTCTTGTCAAATTTTGAACCAAATCTGTATTAAAATTTTCTGCCATCTGTTTATACTTTCGTCTGCTTGTAAATGCAGTAACTTATAAACCGAATGACTTGAGTCAATCAAATTCGGTGTTTTATGATTATAATTGTTGTTCGTATCAAATTTTGGTTTCATTTGAACAGCAAAGAGGCATTCAAATACATATCATTCAATCGACTCAGTAAAAATGTTAGATTCTGTCAAAGCATCTATATATTGTAACTATTGTTCGCGAATGCCATTTAAGCTATTTGCTGCTTTCTCATGATTCATAATTTTATATGAGGGAAGGCAGATACCTTGATTGAAGAACACGCTAGAAAATTTCTGGAAGATGCTCCCTTTGATTGATCTTTCTGCCTGTCTAAATAAAAAAAAAATGCATTAAGTAGACAAATTTTGGTATATGGTTTTGGAGCATAATTTGGCGATTTCTATCAAATTTTGGAAGAAATCCATTAAGGAGAAATCTGTCTTGGGGCCACAATATTAAATATAAATCATTATCACCAAGAATTTGTGTCCAGGCTGCGAAATTTCATTTCTTTATTACATGATATCCTACAAATTCTTACAAAATAATCTTTAAAAAATCGTTCTTGGAGTAACCTTAAATCTTGTCTACAATCGAACAGTTATCGTAGATGTGTCTAGAATGCTGCATATAATAAAAATTCATTATTTCGTCTCGCGTGGAATTGTCATACAATGTACAGATAACTTGTTGTATCCACATTATATTTCCATTCCAAGATTTTCCATTTATGTGCTTTAAGTCGATCTAAAGAAGTTCTATAAAATGTGTGATCTCACGTCAATAAGCATTGCATTTAACATTATCTAGGCGTTACTTTCATACTCATGGCTATCATCTTTCTGATATTAATGGTAAGGATAGAGCTATGAGATAAAATGAATATACTGTATAAAAAGCTGTACCAAAGTCAGTTTCGCTTTTATGCAGCGCATTACCCTTTGTTTATCTTACATTCTGCAATGTTTTTTATTTTCTTTTAAAATCTTTTCACGTTTAATTTAAAATTGTTAGAATTTGAAAATTTAATCATAATTAGTAATAATGAGTAGCTTTGAAGAAGAGGATAAATCAAATATCAAACTTCCTTACAAATAATGGAAACATTTTACATTTTTCTTATTTATGGTTTTTAACCAAAATTTCAAATAAAATTCTTTAAATTATTAGCTAATTTAATCTTTTCCATTTTAAAATCTGATGATACAGATTTAAAAATAACTCCGAAGTAAGTAGTAGCTATTGATTTCATTTTTTTTCCTCTTTATTTCATATGTTTTATTGTAATAATTTCCAAATGGGCAGAGTTCCTCTACTGGATAAATATAAAATACTTTGTGCATCTCGAATACAGTTTATTGAATCATTAATAGTAAAAAAATAATTTACAGCTATGCAAACGTATTCAATGAAAACTTTTACCCATGAAATGTAATCTTTATAACAATATTTTAACATTATTTAAATTTACATTATTAAAAAGCGTATTTCTATGCGTTTGCATTTAAAAAAATATTTTATGATAATTTTGTAGCATAAGTATTTAGTCTTGAGGGCGACACATAAGTCACTTGAAATTAAAGCGAAAAAATAACCAACTGGAGTGGTCTTCCCAAAACTCACTCGCATAGTCTCTAATAAACTTGCCAGGTCAAAGAACACCTTATATGGCATTGGTTCAAAATAGTTACGACATATAAGCTTTTGATATGGATTTAACATTTTTGATGAATATAATCTTTCATTTTTGGCAATGATTAATTTGTGCTTCAGACACGGTATTTTCAACCGATTCAAAAGAAAAAAGAATTTGGAGCAAAATTACACTAATCACTAATCACAAAATTACACTAATATATTAAATTTGATCTGTTTAAGCCAATGCGACTTTGAATTATCGCGTTTATATGTTTTTTAAAGTACAGACCGACAGGCAATCAAGCTTTTATTGAATTTGGCACAAAATTTGGCTGGTGTCTACACTATAAAGACTTTGTGTACTGAATCCTATCTAGCTATCTTTGTTTGTTTTGTAGTTATAATTGAACATATGGACTAACAAATGTATTCTGAACAGATTTTATTCAAAAAATGAGCGAGATTTGCAAATTTGGTGTAAAAAGTTTATACTGAATTTCAACCGTCTAACTCAGAGCATTTTCGGGGGGTTATCTTTGTCACAGGCAGATACACAAATGGACATTTCCAGAACATATGTTTTTTTAATACAAGGCAAAAAGTTGTCCCAAGTTTAGTGATTGCTATCCCTTTCCTTGTATTACGTATATAAGAAAATAAAAATGTACCCAAAGTTAATGAAAAGTCACAACCAATATAGTGGAATCAAATTATTGTCTTTTGATACATGATAAAGGAGTTATAACATTATATTATCTATGCTTATAATAAAGCTCAATGTGTGTGTGTGTGTGTTGGCGCTCTACAGACCAGACCGTTGGACCTACAGCTACCAAATTTGGTACATGTATACCTTGGAGCTTGGGAATGTGTACCTCGGAGCCCTTTTTTCGAATTTTTAATTAGAATTTGAATTAATTAAAATTTAAGCGAAATTTCGACGATTTTCCGCTATAACTTCCGAAAATATTATCGCACAAACATGATTTTTACATCAATTTAAAGATTAAAAAATTAGCTTTCTAATGGCATCTTTGTTTTAATGTATAACTTAAGCTTCTATTTTTAACGAATTTTTTAAGAAATATTTTAACCATGTTTTACAACAATATATTTCGGACAAAACAATAAAATTTAATCTTCACGAGCACGTCAAGGGAGAAAAATTAGGTTTTATCAGCATGTTGCCATCCTATTGACGGAAGTTCAAACTAAAAAAAAAACTATGATTACAAATTAAATCTAAAGAAATGCAACTTTTAGCACGTGACTGGATAAAATACAAGAAATATAATATGTGACATTTTCTAAAATAAATAATGAACGAGCAAAGGGAAAAAAATAGCTTTCATTAAACTGTTGAAATCATACTGACAGAAGTTCAAATTAAAAAATAAATTAACTATGACTGCAAATGAAATCGAAAAAAAAAAAAAATGTAACATTCACCACGTGATTGGATGAAATTAAATAAATATTAAATGTTATGTTTTCTAAAAAAGAAATACAATACAAAGGTTTCTATGATCGTTTGCAACATCTATATCATTAATTTAGTAAATCAGTGTTACTTGACTTTCGAAGTTTAAATATATCTGGCAGAGAAATTATAAAAAGAGCAAGGCACATAAGTATTTAATTGAAAATCTTAGACCCCATTACTCTTGGCGAACCAGCTGGTCGCCAAAGGCTTCTAGTATAAAATAGTTTAATAAATAATTATAAATTTTCTATGAGAATTCAATGAGTTATTTAATGAAGAAGTAATAATTTTTATCCTGTGATTTTGATATCCCGTAAAATGACTTTATTACAAAATAAATAGCAACAACAAAAATAAACCGCTGTGTTGATTTAGGTTAATATCATACAACATCGGAAAATAGACTTCTGTCTTGTCCTCATCTATTGGCGGAAATGACATTTATCGTAGCGTGTAATAAATACTACATAACTGCACGCCACTGGAAATTTTCACATGACTGCATCGATATGTCCTTGACATTTATATAGCCTCCTCTATCGTCTATAAAAAAAAGAGGTGTGCCAAATCGTGGAAAACGCATGAGCGATGGTCTAATTAAAGAATTATATATAGTTCGACATTTTACCAATGTTTAAATTTAAAAGTGGAAATAATAATCCATATTTCTATATTCAATCTACATGTAATAATTTGGAAATAAAATTATCTAGACGCTTGTCTAGGTCATGATAAGTATACAGAATTTTGATAAAAGTTTAAATATTACATGGTTATAATAGGGCTTAAAAAGAAATGTACTGTTATGAAGCAAGTATAAAATGTGATATTTTCCATATAATTTTATGACAGCTTATTGCGAGTCAGAGAATTATATAGGGCAATGAAAAAATAATCGTAATAAATCTTTGTACATCTCTTATAAGAGAAATTAATATTATATCTACAAAAATAAATGATCTACAGTTTTTTAAACACGTGCTGAACATCACGCTTCTCTCGGTTTAATTTGCAATAAGAGTTAATTTAATTATTCAGTATCAGTTTTTGTCAAAATGACGGTAATAACTGGTACATTCTTAACGTGCTTTTGCAGGTTAAATTCTACTTTCGTTTTGTAAGAATTAATTGTTGGAAAATAAGATTCTACATATATATTTTTTTTAATTCATTAAAAATAGAAACTGAATTTATAGCTTTAAACATTGATATCAATGAAAAAAAGTCATTTTTAAAAGGATTTTAAAAAGCCAATTTTATACAGTATTATTTTTGGAAGTTATCGCAGAAAAATTCAGAGTTTTAGCGTTATTTTAATTAAAGTTTTAAAAAAAATCCGTCTAGGTATGCTTTTTCAACCTCCAAAGTAAATATGTATATACTAAGGGATGTATCTCGAGATCATATGGTCTGGTGTAGAGAGCATTAACAAACACATGCACACACACACACACACACACATTCCTTCATATACGCAAACACATATTCATTTGATTATCAGCCTTGCAGTAATTCTAGACGTTGATTGGCCTGAAATGGTATAAATATATATATATATTTTAATGGTGGGCGAAAAGATCTAAAAGAGCACTTTTTAATAACAATATTCCCTTTTTTTTATAAATGATTGCTCAGAAGACTGATTGATGTAACATTCTTAAAACATTCGTAACTTTGCTTAAAATATTCGTAAAAATATTTTATTAAACATGACTCACAGAGCAAAGTGTGAAAAAATCGAACAGTTATTCATCAATACATTTTTTTTGTTTCAAGTTACATAAAATGTAATTATTATTATTATTATTATTGCAATTATTTAAACCAAGTTTACAGTAGATAACAATATACACGCCAATTACTAATGATTTACAAATTAGCCATCTGGCACGAATTTTAATGTGTATCCCGTATAAATTCATACATGTTTACCATAAACAAAATGCTGATTTACTAAATTAATGATATAGCTATCGCAAACGATCATAGAAACATCTGCCTTGCATTTATTTTTTAGAAAACATAACATTTCATATTTATTTAATTTCATCCAATCACGTGTTTTTCGTTTGCTTTAAATCGTTTGTTTTCAAATTTTGTTTTGAATGAAATATATTGTTGAAAAATATGGTTAAAAAATTTCTTTAAAATTTTGTTAAAAATAGAAATTTAAGTTATATGTTAAAACACTGATACCATTAGAAAGGAAATTTTTTAATATTTATTTTGATGTGAAAATCAGGTTTGTGCAATAATATTTTCGGAAGTTATAACAGAAAAACGTCTAAATTTCGCTTAATTTTTAATTCAAATTATCATTAAAAATTAGAAAAAATAGCTCAGATGTGCACATTCTTGACCTCCAAAGTAAACATGTACCAAATTTGGTAGCTGTAGGTCCAACGGTCTTTCCTGTAGAGCGCCAACACACAGACACACACATTGACCTTTATTATAAGTATAGATATAGATTAGAGATTATTTCTATATTTTATACGCCTACAGATTTGAACATTTGAAATTTAAAAAGAACTTGCTTTAAAGGTCTATCATTCATATCTGGCATGCGACATATATACTGTAACGTCTTGGTCTGGTCCGAGGAAATAAAGGGAAGCGTTTTACAATTAAGTACTTTATTACAACTTTAAGTTACATACAAAAAATACTATCTAGGTTAAAAATAATGTCCATGTGGAACAAACACCACAAGAACAGTTCTTTCTTAGTTCGAGTTTCTTAATAGTTCGAGATCTTCCGGAGAAACTCATGAGAACAGTTAACCAGCCGTCTAATCTAGCGCAGGTACCGGGATTAGTGCCAGGAATCCACTGAATTCCTCGGATGGAACTTCTTTCAAACGCTCGGAGTCTCCATCCCGGCTCTCCAAAAACCTCGCCTTTTTCTCTCTTCCTTCGACCCTCCCTCCTTTTCCTTCGACTCCCCATTGGAGCATTTGGGATGGTGATTCTCCAATTGTCGTTCAGCAAAATTTCAATGGTCTACCGTTGACCGCAGGAATGTTCATGGAATGCTCACTTGGGGAAACAAAGCAGGCTGCACATCTGTTTCGCAGACACGATTAGTGCACGGGTGGTCCTTTATCACGTCTCCCTCTAAAGAGTCTAGATGTCCGTTCTTAGAAGGAGGGTTCTCCACCTGTCCATCTGTAAGTAATTACATTGCCATAAAACCTTTAGCACATTTTTTCCCTCTTTCCATTAATATTTTATCTTAATACAAATTTAGGCTGCATTTCCAAGAAAATATATCTAATATATACTATTCATACTTCTAGAAACAAATTTATTAATAAGTTCGCGTAAAGAAAAATTGTTAATCAGTGTTCCATAAATAACTTTTAGCTAATATGTACTAGCGACACTTTTCTTTCTTTTTAAGGATTATCCGTCTGCGGCGATAAGCTAGTAAACTGGGAATATTGATTATGTTTTGTTTCAGTTCCATCTCTTAGACCTCATTTCTTCACAATTCTATTGACAAAAAATTGTTCAACATTTTTTATGATAGACATTAAAGTCTCGTGAGGCATTATATGTACTCTGTTTATTGTGCTAATGAATTTTCTTAATCGAATTCATTAAATTAAAGTTGTAGCTTCTCCACAGTGCAATTAAAAACGTAAATGCCCTTGCACTTAATCTTCTAATTGCACATTGCCTCTCGTGATACTATTACTTCACTTTCCTTTTCTTCTGAGCGGTTAACAAAGAGAATCTTTTTTTCCTTATCTTTCATCATCGGTTATAGGCTGAAAATAAAGAGAGGGGAAAAAAAGCATTAAACAGATTCATGACGATTTATTTCCGATTTTGGATTCGTTGTTTTGTTGAGATATATTCTGATTTAAATTAAATTCCCAGATTGTCTCTTATTTCTTTCTGTACTTTTTGTTTTAAATTATTTATTGCCTATTTTTATGACGATTTCATGTGAAATTGAAATTAATTTTGAATTAAAATAATGTTTGCTGTTGATAAAATAATTAGAAATAATAGATAATTAGCTAGAATTTTAATATTCAGAAACAGAGAGCTGTATTTAAGTGTTGGCTATTTTTTCATTGAGTTGATATCAATGATGATATACAAAGGTATATTTTCTTTTATTCGATCATGATCAAAACTTTTTCTAAAATTTTCAGTATATTACAGCAATTATCTGTAGTAAATTTATCCTCCATTATATTCATTATTAATGTTTTAATAAACACTAAATATAAATACTAATACTAATACTAATAATAAATAAATACTAATAATAAATAAATACTGTTTTTCATCTTTTCTGAATTTTAAATTAGTAAATGGAATGATTAATGTCGATTATCTGATATATCAATTGTTAAAATTCTAGTTTATATTTAAATTAAATCTGTCGATAATACTATGAAAATATGAATAAAAATTTATGTAATTCAGATGCAAAATTTATTATTCAAGACATCGGATTTCTAATTCGTTACATTAAAACTAGTTAATTTTACTTATTAATGGCATTATTAAGTCGCTTTCCTTTTTTTTTTTTTAAAAAAAAAAGAATGAAAGAAACGGATGGTGTTTTTTTAAATCAGCAAAAATAAAAAGGTAAAATTTAAAAAAGTTATTACATTATTTAAAAAAAAAAACATGTTAACATGCAGACAATGTCTCGGCATTATCACACTTTATTAAAAGGGTTTTATCACAAATATTTTCTAATTATTTTTATAGAAAAGAGCACGACAATTGTTATTATATAAAATGAAACTTTCTTTTATTTGTATTCATTCTGATCCAAACAAAAAAGTATGTAAAAAGATACTATTTATAATTTAAAATAGCTATAAATAAAGGATTATATGAAGATATATCGAAAAATATTGATATGTATTTGATGATATATCGCGATGAAGAAGTCAGGTCATCGCCCAGCCCTACTATTTACACACAATTATGTGTTACTCAGTTTCTAGTAATCTCCTCCTCTATTGCCCCAAATAAAAAATCTTCATTATTCTTTTAATATCTGAAAATAAAACAAATTTTTAAAATTGACGAAATATACTTTAACTGGTGTTTTTTAATTACGTTTACTTACTTCAAGAGTTTTCCTTCATATTTTCTAATTGTAATAAAATAATAATTTTGTGATATGACAAATTAATAATTACAGCAGTGAAAAGAGGAACATTTAAAATGGTTGTCTTGAATATGCCACAAGATTTATTTTCATTCCACTCATTTTAGTGTTCTACTTTTACAGAAATGGTTTCATCGTCGTCATAACTAACAATAAGAATATTTTTTCAGTTTGCCAATATCTGGTATTGATTGAAAACCTTGATGATGTATTTATAATCAATGACCGGCGAAATACCGAGTGCATATTTCATTTGCTCTCGTGACAGTAGTATGTCACAAGACTGTATAACAATGGCAGTGATAGGGCATTTAGGGCACGATAAAATTCTACAGATTTCACTTTGATTCTTGATTAAAGTCTATCAATCAGTTGGATAATATTTGGACGATAAAGGAAAATTGATTAGAAAATTCAAAAGAAATAATTCTGGATTTTGAATTGAAAATGCAGAAATCTCTACTGAAAGAGGATGTGGAAAAAACATGAAAGATATATATATTATGATCGGATAGATTTTTAAAAAATACAAGATAAGATATTTTATATCATTGTGTATTTATGGATAGATATATTATGCAAAACTGAAAAAAAAAGGAAAAATTGATTATGATTTTTTTTTATTATCTACTTTGAGTAACTAGCTGATTCGCCATCGATATCGGTTGTGTTGAATTTTAATTAAATTTCTTTCGCATATACGCAGTGACAGTTTGGATATGAAAATAGTAGTAGACAGGCGGGAAAAGGGAGGGTCATTTATTCTTATTCGGAATTCGATAAATTACCACAATTTTCTCCCAGTTTAAAAATAAGTTAATATATTACGCATTCCATAAGTATTATTCATATTAAGGGAAGTAAGGAATATCTAACATAAATGTAAATTTATGACTGAATTTTAAAATATTTTTGTTAGATGCACAGCATACTGATATTTCGGTACTATATTGTTATTTAAAAGAAAAAAAAATCTAAGAAATCTACTATGAAGACAATTTAAGCTTCTTTACTATAATGAAATATATTGTTAAATAATAAATTCAAAAGCTGAAATTGTGTTCAATTTTTAATTTATTAAAATTCTGATCAAATTTTAAAAAAGTAATTCTATAGTAATAATGATTAATGCTCACATTTTCATTCTTCAAAATATATCTCTGCCGAATTTGATCACTTTAAGCTCAGCGCAGAGATTTTCATTCTTTTCTGAACCACAGCTCCCTTTAACAGGGAAAGATAAATAAATCTATACAAATAAAACTGAATGTTTGTTTGCATGTCTCATGTGCTGCCATGCCGCTCAAGCGATCGTCATAAAACTTTGAATACTTATTACCCACACTTACAGGATAGTTATAGACATAGTAAAACTATGCAATCTATATAAATAAAAATTCTATATAAACATGTAATCTATATAAACCAAAAAAGGAGACATAACAGATTCAGCTATGAAATTTTAATTAGAAATTTAGTAAAATTTTAGCATTTTTGCTGTATTTTTCGGAAAGATTAGAGTACACAAATTTTTGCATTATTGCAACTTTAAAAAAATTATTAATTCACCTATATCAACAAATTTATGGTATAAATATATTTTATGTGTTTTACCCATTTTAAAAGAAAATATTTTAATCACATTTTCTAACATTAATCTTGACAATTCTGAACGAATATTAAACGAATCACGAATAATACAAAAAATTGTTTTTTTTTCCTTACAATTCTCAAAGAACACCAAGCATTACAATTCTATTACATAAAAATGAATTGCCTCTGGTTCGTACTTTATGCGCTACCAAACAATTCTATCGATTTCGATGCAACTTGGTCTATTCATTGCTTGCACCTTCCTGAAGGTTATAGACAAAATGCAGTCATCATATCAATGATATAAAAATAAATTTTGTTTGTTCGTACCTTATACGCTGCCTTACTATTCAACTGATTTCTATGCAATTGGTCAAATTATTGCTTGTGCTTGTGAGAAGGTTGTAGACATAGTACAGTTATCATATCTATTATATAAAAATGAATTTTTGTTTGTTTGCATCCTATGCACCGCTGTACTGTTCAACCGATTACGATGAAACTTGGAAAAAGCAATTGCTTCCATTTTCACGAAGGTGAACAGCATATTCCAACGGAATTAATCGGACATAAATCAAATAAAATTATTATGATTGATGTCAGTCAATGTGAGGGAAATGAAATCAAAAATACTTTGTGAAGGTTCTTTTTTCCTATTCATTAATGAATAGTCTTCTACACAGGATTTTGCTATTCAGCTTACTCACTATTTTGCCTGAAGCAAACTGTACACATTATTCTGAGTTATATATAATGGAAATTTTCCAGTGCGAACAGTAATTTTATTATTTTTTAAATGAATCTACAAACAATATTTGGATCAAAAAATATGTTCCCATTCGTTCGTCACTTAATAGCTCTAACAGCGCATCATCTAGAAACTGGCCAAATCGAGTTTCATAAACAAAAGAGGAACGGCAAGAGAGCCATTAAGCAAATCTTTTCCAAATTCTCGTATTTCAGAATCTGGAGATCAACATGAGGCAAGAAACGAAAGACAACGTTTACATACTACCTGATCACGAGTGTCAGAATCAAAAGACTACTATGAGGCAAGAAGCGTGACACTATCCTTAAAAGAATGTCGACTGGAGAAGATGTGCTATTATTCCCTTATATTATGCCCATTATTCCCTTCAAAATTCCTTTTCATTTCAAACGATAGCAGTTCCACATTTAACTTGCATTCTCGATGACCATCAACGAGGCGCAAGGTTAACCACTTCAAGTGTGTGGACTGAACTTAAAAAATCTTTGTTTTTCACATAGCCAGCTGCATGCTGGATGCTACGAGTCGGACAGGCAAGAAATTTATTTGTTTCTTCTGAAGACGGAAAAAAACTATTACCTACCCTAAAGCTCTTGAATAATGAAGTGTAAAAATAGAATAAATATTATTTACACTCTTTCTATAAATCATTCAATTTCAGTGAATGTATTCATTTCCGACACGAAAATAAACGTTATTCTTTCTATCGTTCCTATTTAAACAAGATAGTTATTTTAAATTTCAAGCCATATTTCCTAAATTATTTCTTCTGCGGCAATAGCGCGCCGGGTACCTGCTTCTTCTTCTTGCATATTGCTAATAAATAAATAAAATAAAATAAAAACATCTCAATGCCTATTGGCTTATTCCATGTACTCATACCAAACAATAAGCTCTTGTTACCTCTAGATCTGTTTCTGTCTTTGTAAAAAAATTCCCATGGTCAATGAGGAGCGGTACCGCCCCCATTAAATACCCATAGTTTAACGGTATATTTCACAGAACGACAACGCACATACGCTTTCATCTTTATTAGCATTAGAGGTAATATTAACTTTAGATAAATAAGATATACTCAAATTCTATTTACACTTAACCATAAAAATAACTGTCATTGAATTTTTAGCATATTTTATTTTTTTAGTTCAAATATCAATTAATTTTCTGTTGTTTTTTTCATTTTGTGTGGGTACAACTAATTCATTTTTTTTCTTTTGTAATAATTAATTCTTTGCATTTCAGAAAAATTAAGTTGGTGAATTTAAATTGATTAATATAACTAAATAACTGAAAAAAGAGGTGCAAATCAATTGATTGCCGATGGCAGGCAGTGTTTAATACAAGAGCAAAGTAAAAATAGAGGAAAAAATTCAGATAAATTCAGTAAAATACCAAAAGGACTTTTTTTTTTCTAATGTATAAAAAGACACGCGACACCTATTCTCTGTTCACTTAAAACATTGATATTACATTTTCTCTCAATCTCTTACTTTATGTGTAGTAAGAACAAGAATTAAACTGCCCAAATAAAACTTTTACATTTACTTTTAATGCTGGCAAAAGTGCGTGCATTAAAAGGTGTGAAATGTGTGAAATGGGTTTCGTATTCCGATTTTAAAAAAAAAAATTCGAGAGTTAAAACCCTTAAGGATTTTTTTGCATACTTCGCTATAGAAGTGTCATCAGTCTCTCTCATTTTATATCTCCTAATTACATTCTTCAGCATAAAAATTGTAGACTTTGGGCCAGTCCGTTCACGTCACAAATGCTAAGATTTTTATTTTCACAGCTCTATTCTTGAGCGTTTTTCGTTTCATTATACAGTGCAGAAAATCGAGTATGAATTTTGGGTTATTTTTTGTCTTTTGTAAACTCGAAAATTTCGCAATTTCTTTAACAAGATCATGCATCAAACTTTTTTTTTATATACAAGTAACTGAATTTTTGAACAAAGGCCTTAGCAGGAAATTTGATACGAATCTACATTTTCGATGTTAGCATTATGTACCAAATTTTATTCTTCTAGATTTTTAAGTGCTGTGGCTATTGCGTTCACTTGAGCTTGGACAGATTCAAGCAAACTACCGGTAGCTGTATTTCATTTAAAATGCTATAGGAAATTTGATAAAGTAAAAATTGGAGTAAAGACCGCATACCAAATTTCAGTCATCGAATTCAAATCATTTTTGAATTATTTATTGCGTTCACAGACAAATAGAAAGCATAATTTTAGTGAACAAGCGTAGTCTCTTCAAAACTTTTTCACCTACTGTCTAATAAAATTCTTAGCTTCCCCTTCTAGTAAAAAATACGGACTTTGGATCAGATCATGAACACCACAAATGCTGAAATTTTTATATTCATACATCAGCGCATTGGACTTCATAGTATATTGAAGAAAACTGATTAAATATCTTTCGTCTTTTTTTTTCCCTTCGAAATTTGGTCCTACTGGACTATTTCGGAAATTTGACAAAATTGTTACAATATTTACAACAAAATTACATATTAAATTTCATTTATTTAAGTTACTGCATTTTTGAACTATCGCTTTTGCATGCATATAGAATAACAGTGTCATACCTTAGCAAATTTAGTTCAAATGCTGATTTAAATCTATATTTTAGACATTAAGACTACAAACGACAATGAACCAAATTTCATTTATCTTTCTTGTATTTTTGAATTAGCGCATTCACATGCATGCGAAAGTACATAATAGCAGACAGGAATAGTTTTATATTCCGTCCATTTGAGAGTCACAATCTATTCAACAGAGCGGCACAATGAATGGGAGTATAATTATGATTCTTCCACCTTTTCATCAGGTAGATAGTTGCTTGAACGGATTAAAAAATATTGTCGAAATTTGAAATATTTTTTTTCTCTATGTAGCTTATTATTTAGGTTGTACGAACTTGAAAAGAAATAATTACCCTCATCATGGAGAATAATTTTGAAATGCTGTTTAAAACAAATCATGGTATTCTGCTTTCTTACTTTGGGACTTTTAAATAATAATAATAATAATGCATATCGGATATGATGATCAAATTTTTGGAATTTCCAAATTTTATTTTTATATCACCGCATCTAGTTTTAAATAACATTTGAACATTTTTCTTATGCTCATAGTAAAGGAATATAAAAATATTATGCGCGATTATTAGAGCATATGCAGTATATTTAAATGTGATAAAAGCATTGAATACGTATATTTACAAATCGATATCTTAATTTTGCATTCTTTTCTCAGATGTTCAATGCCCTAATTCCCATTAGAAAAATGAGACTTCTAAATTATTCCTTTCGCTGCTAATAATAAAGATGTGATACATGTACGTGTGTTGGCGCTCAACAGGTCAGACTGCTTATTTAGAATTACCAAACATAACACATATATATTTTGGAGGATGGAAATGTGCACCTTGGAAGGACCTTTTTTGAGATTTTAATTAAGTAAAAATTAAACTGAGTTCTGGAATTTTTTTCTGATAACTTCTAAAACTATTACTAAACAAAATAAATTTTACTCCCTTTCCAAATTCCCCCAAATCGTAATTTTAATGATTTTAAAATGGAAATATTTTATTGAAATATTTCCCCTGAGTTTTGATACTTTTTTAATCGAACCATTTAGTATTGCTGGATGTACTTTTGTTCTTAAACGTGGTCTTATAATTCATTCGAGCGCATTAATGCCTTATTTTCATTTTTAAGTTAAGCAAAAAAAAAAAAAAATCATGTAATTTATCATGAAAATTATAGATTCCACTTTACTTTTACTTATTATTATTTCCTTCTCATTGCAAATATATTATAACAAATATTCTCTAAAAACTGTTTGCTCTGTTTCGAAATCATCAAAAATTTTCTGTGATTGTGAGTCACTGAACTTAAGACGAAAGCTGACAGCTTTCACTAATTTGATCAGCTGCAATCCAGTTTTCAGATTAAAATATTTATCTCTGTCTTTGCTACTTTTTGAGAGTTTTGAACCCAATCACTGCAATACTATTTTTTCTTGCAAGGCAACTAAACTTTCCATTTGGCGAAACTATTCTCGCCAAAAGTTTACTGTATTGTTTTTCTATTGTCAAAAATATGCAAGTGTTTCTTTCTGATATGTTGTGACTGTTTCACACGTGATTAGAGGCGCAGTATTGGGAATACATTTTGCATTCATCGTCATTTCTTTTTGAGTTAACTGAACAGAACAGTCGAAAGATCCAAAGCGTGAATTAAATGCTAAAAGTGTTCAACGTCTTACAGTTTTGTCCTTATTTCTGTATTCATAGAAAAAGACTGAAATTGTCCGATCATGGCATGGACAAATTATCAAAAAGCTTTGGCTTTGTTGATGGTTGTAACTGGATCTATAAACACAATAGCTACGAAGTAAGTTTTTGATTTACTTTGTATGTTTGTTAATGCATTTTTACTGTTTTGAATGTATTATATTAATTTAATATGAAACTCTAAAATACTAGCAGGTGTGTAATCTATTGTTGTGTAATATTTTGGTTATCATATTCGTAACAAAAATGCAATATCATGTTGTATTATATTTCCTTCCTGTGTATATGACTAAAGGTATTGGTATTTGTTGATTGTAAACTAACCTTTAAATATGTTTGAGTGGAACTGCTTAAAATTACAAAAAAAAAAAAAGTTTTAAAAAATTTCCATTGTTTCCATAATTTTA
>JAPMOQ010038277.1:0-30601 GCA_026543055.1 Argiope trifasciata
AAAAAAAAATCCATCGTTTTTCGAAATATCGACGCATGCGTAATCTGACAGTATCGTTATTGTTCCAAGCCGGTTTAAACTGATTAATGACTGAAATTAATTCAGACAATTCGTAAGAATGCTGCGAATGAATAATTTAGAAATAAAATAACTTTAGTTCGCGATAAACCGCCAAATATGAAAAACTTCTGTATTATTTTCTAACAACAATGAAAGCGAAAAACTGATGTTTCAAAAGCTATAAGCCGCAAATTTATTGTCTACACCTTTTGAGGCTTCAACAATTTTTTTTGTCTGTTCATTTTTAAGCTTTAAACCAAAATATCAAAAACCTCAAACCAAAACAACATCATATTCTCACATGGGGATAAATATTCCTTTTTAACATTTTGCAGATAAAAGAATGATTAGTAATTTGTTTTCTTTTGGCTGACCACTGTATTTCCTGGTGACCTGCTGCAAGTTGACCTCTTTTAATGTCACTACAGTTACAAATCATTTGTTTTTTTTAAATTAAAAATCGCACCATGTACTTCTTTAAATTTTAGAACTATTAGGAAACTGTGTTTTACAAACTTAACTTGATAACATACTATCTAGGAGCATTGATTTATAAATACTTTAAAAAATTACAATGAACTGCAACTTTCTGCAGTAGACATAAATCCAAAGTATTTATTATTTTTAAACTTCAGGGATCACCTAATTGTACCAAATTTTCAATGATTCAAAAATAATGTTACTTAACACCTAATAGTTTGTTTATTAATTATAAGTATATTTGAGTGCATAGTGAAATACAGACTTTCTTTGAAGTTTTCTGGATAACATAAAAATAAATCTCAAATCCTCTTAGAGTGGTTTCTATTTTTAAGTGACATTTGTTGCCGACTTAGAACTCTCACTTTCAAAACCATCTGAATCACTGAAAGTGATAAAAGACTCTTGAGAACTATGTTTGGTGCCCAATTAATCCCCTTAATGTCACCAGAGCTGTTAATCCGGCTTGTGTGGCAGGGAATATCATTCATTCCCATGGATTAATCCTTGCCATTTGTTGGAAAGTAAGCCTAAATTTTCTAGCAAAATAATATAGATTACTCATTTCGGATAACTTGAAATTTCACTTTCGTAATGATAATTTTTAGATGAATGCTAATGTTTCTTTAAACTTATTACAAGGCATAAGTAAAAATTATTATAAGGCAAAGTAGCCATTTTGTTGGTGATGAAATCTGTAAACTAAGAAAAGCAAATTTTTAAAATATTTGTAATAATTTTAAATTAAAGAAAATAAATGTATAATGAAAACATGCTAATGATAGTTTTATTCTGATTAGAATGAAACTTTTTTAATTTTTCATATATTTGCAAAGCATTTTCATTCAGAGAGTGTTCTCTTTTGACTATCTTACAGTTTTATAAAATACGTTAAATAACAGCTTCTTAACCTAATAAAAAGAATCATGTATATTAGGCTCTTTCCTTTCACTAATAGTTTGAAAATCTGACATAAATCTAAATTGTTTGAATCATGATCGAGTTTTTTTATCTTTAATGTCTTGTTTACCCTTCTAATATATATATATGAATATAGTTTATGAATTTCATAATTGGGTTTTAAAACTTTATTCAGAACAATCTAATAAAAAGTAGAGAATTTAATCTAGAGTTACCAAAGTTGCACACAATTATTTCTTGGATAAAAAGGAGCTTCTAAAAATGTTAATTACGTTTATAATTAAAAATTTGATGCTTATTCTCAAAACTTTGGAGCATATTATTGCAATCTTTACTAGTACACATTTTATTTCTATGTAATTATTTTCTCTCATTTTAATAATACTTTAAAAATAATTTTAAGTACATTTAATAACAGTTATTATCATTTTTGTAAGTAAATTAATACTTAGAAATAGAGATACTGTATTTAATTCATATAAATGGGTTATAGTACTTCTATATAATTAGGTAAAAAAAATTATAAAATAAGAATTAATTAACCAAGCCTAAAGGAATCTTCGTTAAATTTTTATAATTTTAAGAGGTCATATACATATAAGTATACTTTTTATCAGTTCATGTGGAATTAGAAATTAATCCAAAAATGGTGTCCAAGTCTTGTCTAGTTTATTGCTTTTTTAATTTATCATTTTCGGAAAGAGGCAAACAAATTTTAAATATTTTTTCTCAAGATATCCCCCCCCCAAAAAAAAAACAACTTAACTTCAATAACTTAAGTTGTATGCAAAAGAAAAAAAATATGATTAGAATCCTAATATTTTGTATCCGGATTGCTTTTGAATCCAATTTGCAAAAATAGATAAAACATCTTTTCTACAGGTATGAATTTGTTGATCGAAATATTACACCTTTTAATATATCACAGAAATTCTGAATACTTTTGGAAAATTCTTTATAAGTACAGAATGTCAACTATCTTCAAAAAAACTAAAACAGTTTTCATTTTTTTCACATTTTCATGTCTATTTTAACTCACGTGGGAGAAATCTTTAGCTTATTCTGATACAAGATTTTATTCAAATTTAAGATAAATCTAAAGTATACCTTCATAAAAACAAAATTAAAATATTATCAACACATCAAAAAAACTTTCAAGGTATGATTAGTTATTTAAAAAACAATTTGCCTGTAATTAAAAGCAGGTAATCGTGTGAAACCATCAAAAAAAAGTTGTAAAGTTTGAAGCAATTATACTTTAATGAGAAGGAGCTAAAATATATTTATAGAAACTCGTAATTACTTCCGATAATTCACAATAAGACAAAGGACTCTTTAGTCTTTATTCGATAACTTTTATTCAAAAACTATTTATTGAAAGAAGTTTCTGTAAAATTACCGAACTTATGCCTTTCATTAAGTGTGATTCAACAAGAATTGTTTTAAATTAAACTGCTTAACAAATCTAAAAAGATTTTGCGAGATGATGATTTCTGTTGCTAAACAGAAAAAGAAATGTTTGGAAAATGGTTCTTCTTCGTAACAAATAAAAGCCATTACATCAATAACAGAAAAAGATGCAATACTTATTCTTGCTAACAGGGTATTTTATTTCCTCCAAAAAACTGCTCTTTTCGACAAAAGATTATAAAAGATACTTTATTTATTTTTCGTTCCAAATAACGACAGAAACACTTCAAGAACAGAAAACAAATTGTGTTTTTCCCTATTTTTATTTCCATAAAAATATTTTTTTTCTAATTTTGTGTCGTATTCTCAATTGTCTCAAGAAGCATTACTGAAAAAAGCAGATGTTCTTTTTAATTTTGCCATGGTGTTTTGTATTCTTTAACATCGTTACCATTTCAGAATTGGCGATGGCATTTTATTTGCAAGCTCTTCTCATTTGAAATTGCTGTGCTTAAAAGGTAGGCTTGTTTAGAGAAGAAGAATTTTTTGCCCTTTCGTTTGAATTCAGAAAAAGAATTTTTGCTCATTCCCCATTTTACGCAAGTTTTTTATTATTATTATTTTAATAATGATTTTATTTCATGCATAAAAAATGCATAAATTTATATAAAATTTATATCGAATTACAATACACCTGTTAGGTTGCTGCAGTTTTGTGGCAAGATTTCCAGTTCCAGCCTGAGAACTTTAGTCCCAAAACCTCATTCTTCTAATGATTCATAACTTGTGGGTTTGATGCTCATTAAATGAGATATCAAAAACAAACACCTTCCCTTTGGTATGAAATCGAAGGTTACATGTGAGTTTCTGCTCAGGAAGTCGCACTCATTACATGATCAAGATTCAAAATTACTGGGTTCTTCGCAAATAAAGTCTCTGTTTTCATGTGGAACGTTAATATAAGTAAACTAATGATACACTTATCAATGGCAACCAGATAAGTATAAAGATCCATCATAAATTAATACACATGCCTGGTTGATAGTTTCCAAAGTGAGACTTCTTTTAACAAATTATCGTTTGTCTTCCTATATCAACAATAATAATTTTTTTCTATCCAATATTTGGTCGCTTAAATAAAAACTCCATATATTTCAAATTTCTCAAGAAGACAAGAAATTAAATTCATTGAACAGTTTGTAATTTTCTTAACAGTATACCTTGTCTTATAACTTCAGTAAGATGTGAAAAAAATTCTTAAATATCTACTATAATTATTATTAACTACTTTTGGCCTGCAGCCGATTTGCCAGTCATATTATTTAAATTTAGTTTCATTTAATCTTGTTCAATAATTTGGTCTTCATGATTTCTATATTGAAATATATTTAAGCATCAAATTATAATAGACATTATAGATGCTTGAATTTTAGTAGCTTTACATTTGTTTTATAGAACACTTAATATAATTCCCCAACTACATGCACCACACCAGCAAAAGGACGTTTAATCCTCTACGGATTTGGAGTGTATCAGATCGACTAAATCAATCAAAACAGTTCTTCGGTTCAATCATATCTCCGAACCCTTCGGTCTTAAAACCAAGATTTTTTCAACAGCTTATTGCAACCCGCAAGGTAGATTAGTTAACAAACACCTTTGGCTTTGTACTGTGAATCCTACCTGTATCATATCTCATCAAGTGATATTCTTAATGTGTATTGTCCTGAACTTCAAAAGGACACGTTCGTTATGTAAATTCAAAATAGTGGTCAACTTTATGAAATTATGCTTTTAAACTTCTGTACACGTAGTTGAGTCAAAAATAACTGATCTACTATAATATGAAAAGAAAGCAGGAAGAATAGCATCACTTCTGATTGCCCTTTTAGTTATTATTTTGGTTTATCTTCATTTACAATGAAGGCATCTTACTTTGTCATTGATCAAACTTTAGATAAGATATGGGAATAGGGCATCTTAATACTCGAATGATATTACATGTCTACTGTGACATAAGATTGGTCTTTTATTAAAGACTGTAATAACAGCTACTCAATTATGTACAGTAAAAGCTTCTTATTCGCGCTTCCTTCATTCACGTTTTCACTATTCGCGCATTAAAAAAATGCGACCCAATTCCTATATTCGCGGCTAAAAATTTCTTTATTCGCAGTATCTTTATTCAACCTGCCAGTGTTTTGGCGCGCTAATAAGAAAGTATGGGTTACAAGAGCTATTTTTTGTGACTGGTTCCAGAATTATTTTGTTTCTGAAATTGAAACTTATTTAAAAAAAACATAATTTAGACTTTAAAGCACTTCCAGTTTTGGACAATGCACCAGGTCATCCTCGTGAACTTGAAACTATGCATCCAAATATAAAAGTGACATTTTTATCTCCCAACACGACGGCTTTGCTTCAACCTATGGACCAAGAAATACTCCAGGCCTTTAAGCTCTATTACATGAGACGAACCTTCAAAATCATATTGGATAATATGGAATGTAATCCTGATATGAATGTTATCGAATGCTGGAAGAAATTTGACATTGCAAAATGCATCGTAAACATAAAAGAATCATTGGAAGAACTGAAGCCACACACATTGAAGTCATGCTGGAAAAAACAGTGGCCTGCTCTGATTGCGGAAAATGACGAAGAATCTATGCAAGTTCAATCTTTGATTGCAAATATAGCCGAAATCATGAAAGGAATAGGACGAGATAGGTTTGAACTGAAAGAATCAAGTGGCATTCAGGAATTGCTTGAATCTCAAGATGAAGATTTGACTGAAACCGACTTGGATGAAATCTTAAATTCACAACCCATTAAAGAAGAGGTCTCAACAAGTACTGGAAATGTGACATTTAATTTGAAAAATCTTAGTAAAGGATGAATAATGGCAAATGAGCTTTGCGATTTCATAATGAATGTCTATGGGACGAAGTCTTATTTTTAAGAGGCAAATTGCTAATGCGTATCAGTCTGAATTGAAGAAGCTTCTAAAAACTGCCAAGTTAGAGAAAATTACAAAATTCTTCAAACCATTGCCTAAGCCTTAAGATAATTAATCAAAATATTCAAAAACTTCAATTAAATTGATTTTATATATATAGTTTGTCACCTAGTAACGTATCCCCTATAATCCCATGTAAATTACCATTCTGTATTCACGGTTTCTGTATTCGCGGCATATTTATGGAAGATATATCCCGCGAATAAAGAGATTTTACTGTAATTATTCTTACATTTGGCTTGCTATTTCTGGACTTACATATGTCTAGTCTTTGATTCATTGTCTCGAATTGGGCTTAGAATCGTTCCTGAGACCATTGATCTTGGTAGAATTGCTAAACGTAGACCGTTTCCCACGTGATCCTGATTGTCTTCCACGTGATTCTGTGTGAAAGTGTAGACTTCTCAAATCTTCAGTGAGTCAAAAGTCCTATGCTTGGTTATTTCCTGGTCGAGAAACATTTCATTGGATTCGAATCTCTCCGGCGTTTGTGATTTGGAAATGAGAAATAGTGTATACCTCAGTATTTCTTGGTACGTAACTTTTCTTCTGTATTTTTTTTAAATTTTCAATACTGACACTTTTTGTATATTGAATTAACTTTCACTAGAATTTTGTATCAAATTTAAAATATCTCCGGGTTTGTAATCAACTATTACGTTTGGGGATTTCATCGTTCCGAAAATTCTTCGTAATATCATTTCATGTGTTTGATGTCTATGTTTATTTAATATTTGTGTAAATAATTGTCTAAAATATTAAAAACCATGTATCTTTTCAAGGATTTTGGAAAAAAAATTTAGACGATAAAAAATTATGGCAAATTTTAGCTTCAGATGAGGAAATTCGGAGATTTTTGTTTTAGAACGGGAAGTTCAATCTGATTACCATATTAAAAACTGGCAAGTTTAAACAAATTCTTTGTAGACACAAATAGTAAAAAAATGAATTAAAGAATAGAACTATGCTTTAAGATTTGTTACAAGAAAAATATGCTGAGTCGATGATAAATATACTGAATTTCAACTTTAATATAAAAACCTGGTCCACCAGGTGTAATGCATTCTAAAATTTTCAATTAAATACTTATGTGCCTCGCTCTCTTCATAACTTCTCTGCCAAATATATTTAAACTTCCATAGTCACGTAACTCGTATTATTATAGAAACCATACGATTATCTGTTTATTGCAATACCAGCGGGTGACCAAGCTCCACTCGGAGAAAACAGGTATCAAAGCTAACTCGAAGATTTAAATTTTCAATTGTGATTTATCAGAACAATACATGCCATAAGAAAATTTGTGAAACCATTGATGAAAAGATAACCGGTTAAAGTGCACCATTGTAAACTATTCTAAACAAAGTTAGAGTTTGGAAAGGGAACTATTCTATACAAAGGTAAAGTAAAGGTAAAGATTGAAGTGTGTTGAAGTCCAATATTTTTGACAAATTTATTTAGAAAAGCCAAACATATATACATACATAAGAAACATATTATAAACCTATAACAGCATAAACATAAAACTTTATTAGTTCGCCATATTGGCTATAGATGGCAGCACGTTACCGCTTGAAAATTTAAGTAGCCATTATGGCGAACTAATAAAGTTTGAAAATATCCTATCTGTAACTCCGAACTGCTTGACCGTAACGCTTCAAAACCGGCGCCAATCAATTCCTCGTGGCCAAAAACTCCAGACCCCCAAGTTTACCTGAGTTTATTAATTCTGGGGCGATTTTCGACTTGGCAACCATTCCTCGTATTATAGTATTAGATATATCTCTCTAATTCGTAATCAACTGTTATGGAATTATGTGGAAAATATCACATTTTATAATTGCTGCATAACTTTACGCTTCTTTTTAAATGCGTGGTGAACATGACACTTTCCTTGGTTTAATTTCAATAAGACTTAATTTAATTATTCAGTTTGAATTTTTGTCAAAATGACGGCAATCACTGATACACTCTTAACGTGCTCTTACAGGTTAGATTCTACTTTCATTTTGTGAGAAATTAATTGTTGGAAAATAGGATTATAATATTTTTTTAAAAAATCCTTAAAAATAGAAACTAAATTTAGAAATCAAAACATTGTTTTCAATGAAAAAAAGTCATTTTTAAGAGGGTTTAAAAAACAGTTTTGTGCTGTAATATTTTTGTAAGTTATCGCCGAAAAATTCAAATGTTAACGTAATTTTCTAGTAATCAAAGCTTTAAAAACTCCATCTAGGTATACTTTTTCATCATCCAAATTAATGTGTACATACCAAGTGCGATATCTCTAGATCACATGGCCTGGTGTGATGAGCACTAAAACACACGCACATACACATTCATTCATAAAAGCAAACACATATTCATTTGATTATCAGCCTTGGATTAATTTCGGGCATTGATTGGTTCGAAATTGATATATATTTTTAAGGTGGTGGACGAAAAGATCTAAAAGAGCACTTTTTAATAATAATATTCTTTTTTGTATAACTCAGTCAGTTTTAATGTTTAATTTGGAAAATTGATTGATGTAATAACTTTTGTTTAAAATGTTACTAAAAATATTTTGTTAAATATGACTCACAGAACACAGTATGAAAGAATAAGTTATTCATCAATGCATTTTTCAACTCAAGTTACATAAAATGTAATTATTTACTTCATTTAGACCAGGTTAACAGTACTAAACAATATGCCTACCTATTACTAATGATTTACTAACTAGCCATTTGGCCAGAATTTGAATGCGTATCCTGTATAAATTCAATCATATTTACTATAAATAAAGATTCATAGAATTAATGATAGAGATATTGAATATGATCAAAAAACATTTGCCTTGCATTTATTTGTTAGAAAACTTAATATTTATTTAATTTCATAGAATCGCGAGCTGAAAGTTACATTTTTTCTATTTAATTTGCAGTTATATTTGAATTATTTTTTAGTTTGAGCTTCTGTCAATATGATGGCAAAATTTTAATAAAAGCTATGCTTTCCCATTTTGCGTTTTTATCATTTTTTGGTTGTTGTAAAATTTTATTGTTTTGCCCAAAATATATTGTTGTAAAATATAGTTGAAATATTTCTTTAAAAATTTGTTAATAATATAAACTTAAGTTATATGTTAAAATACTGGCATTATTTGAAAGCTAATTCTTTTATCTTTAATTTGATTTAAAAATCATGTTTGTATCATAATATTTTTGAAAGTTAAAGCGGAAACACGTCGAAATTTGCTTGATTTTTAATTAATTCAAATTCTAATTAAAAATTTGAAAAAAATCGCTCCGAAATGCACATTTTCGACTCCCAAAGTATACATGCGAAAAAATTTGGTAGCTGTAGATCCAACGGTCTGGCCTGTAGAGCGCAGTACAAGTATAGATAACTACCCATTTCAATTTTTGAATTTAAAATATAATACTAACATTGGTGAAAGCCTGAACCTGCGATTGGACCATCAACGTAGAAATAGAAGGATCAAAGTAGAAATAGTGCATCAAGGACAATAAAAGTATTGTTAATGTACAGCGATTAGAGCCCTGCTTGGAACTCTCCTTTATTAACATAAATTGCATTTTGCTTACTTACCATCATGCTTTTGTGGTTCTCGAGAGCAAATGGTTTTGTGCGCCCTCATGCAAAACACTTGTTTAACTCTGCCGTTGAATGGGTAGAGGTACTATTCTTTCACACAAAAAAATAATAAAGTATTTATCATTTTTTAATTTTATTGAGATCCAGATTTCACAGCAGATATCGCTTATTACCTACAGTAGGGATTCAAACAAAATTTGAGAAACTTTTTTCCTGTATTCTTTTCCATTTAGACTCACTAATTTAAAAAAAAAAATTGACAGTTTTAACTTTTCTAAAAAATATTATGTATGATTTTCAATTACCAGTCAAGAATCTGCAATCTCTAAACTTAGGAATGAAAAATCAGGAAATTAGTAAGCTTCCTTTTTTTGTCAATTTTATTTTATTTTGTCAGTTTCAATTTACAAATGTTACTAGCTTATTTTATTTAATCCTAAGGGATTTGTGCTATTTTTATTAGATATGAGATCATTGTATAGTACTTTAACAATTTGTCTTGTCTATTATAATGCAAGAAATGTTAATTTCTTGATTTTGAATTCCTCAGTAACGTTTATATATTCTACCTTTTTAATAACAGCAGTAATGACAGCAGCGGCTTCTTTTTTAAGCACTTATCATGACACACTTTTGCCTAATTTTTAAACTTGTTTCAAAAATTCATCTTTAGACTTCAAAAACAAATTAAAGTTTCTTATTCTTTTAAATTGTTTATGAGATTTACTAACATATTGTTAAATTGTAGTTTCATTTATAGAAGAGACAAAAATCTGCTAGCATTATTTCTTGAAATGGTGATTGAAAAAATTTCCTATCTTTTCCCTCTGTAAAAGGCCAAGTCATTAGAAGAATGATAATAGAGCACCTGACGTGACGACTCAGGTAACACAATTTACATATGAAAAAGGAAGACCGATATTTAAAAATAAATTGTTTCACAGAATCTTAACAGAGTACATAGTTTCTTAAGAGTGTAGTCAAAAATTTGATGCCTTCTTTAAGTTCTTTTAATAAAAATTAGAAAGATAATTACGTTGATGCCAAGGCATATCATTTAACTTCCTTTACTCCAGGATTCGTATAAAACTCTTATTAAAATACTTCTTTCAAATAAAAAATTTTAATAATTGCAGATTTAATAATTTTGAAATTTGAACATCTAAGATCTAAGAAGCACGTGGACATCTAAGATCTTAAAAGGAGGTACATCTCCCCCTCCCCTTGAATTTACAGACTAAAATGTGCTATTTCCCTTATAATTTTTTTTTAAATCCTTCTAAGTTTGATAATTAAGTAATCCTTTTTTTTCCATTATTCTTAAGAGTGTGAGGGTTTTCTACTTACTTTACGTAGGAAGGAACGCAAAGCTTTTTTAATCCTTACAAAACTTATGTTTTCTTGCATGTGAAAATGCATTCTTAAAAGAAATGGGTGTTTTACAAGAAATATTTTAATCACTCGAGCCTTTTGACTTCTTTCATCGCTGATTTTACTCTATATCTGTGTTTTTTAATTCCTTTTTGGAATAAAATAACAATTATGCTCTAAACCTTAAGCTTCTGCAAAGTTTATCCTTAAAACAAATCTTGCATCAGAAAAATACCCACCTCTTATCTTACTTGTGTATGAAAAATATCAGAAAAACCTTTTCTTTATTTGAATGCAACAAACGATTCCATTTTTTTATTATTTTTCCTATTCAGCTCCGATTTCTTCAAAATTGGAACCTCAGATTTGCAATTCATGCACATGCTTTAAATTCTAAATTACTTAATAATATCAGGATTCTGGTGTCAATTCATACTTGCGCGGCATCTTTATATTCACTTATGTTGCTTTTTAAACCTTTTGTCAGGATAAGAATATGGATATAAAATTCTAAATTCTGAAAATTGTTGTTAATTTTAAAAACATGCTCATATATTTTATTATAATATAAATAAAAATAATTAAAAAAAATTTTATCGATATATTATCTTTTTACTTACTTAAAGATATCATAAAAAATATTTAAGTATTTCCTATAGAGATAGAATTTAAGTTTTGTTGTGGTCTTTTGCTTTCAAACAACTTTTAAAAAATAATTAAGATCTTTTTTATTTCTTGATTGCCTATGTAAAAAATTTTTTCTATAATTTGTCCTTTGTTAAATATATTAAAATTGGAAAACTTCTTGTTGAAAGTGCAAATTTAATTTTATTTATTACCTAGGAATTTTATTTCAATTATTTAAAATTGAAAGGTATAGACTCTATTGACGTATGAATTTGCATTCCTTATTCAGCAGCATTGCCTTGTTTGACACCACTTTTCGATTATCGCGCTTTGTTCTAAATCCTTTAGGAATATTTCCTTACTCTTCAATTTTAATAGAACCCCAACTTTCTCTTTAGTAAAATTGCTTACTCATTAAAATATCTTCGACTAACAATAGATAATCTCTTGAATCGGTCTTAGTACATTTTTAATTTGCATTAGTTGTTTTTATTGTATTTCAGAAGGATTAATATATTTGGTGCCAATTTAGGACTTTCTCCTCATATCCTTCAAAGTTGGTAAATCACAGGTTTAAAGAAGGAAATCCTTACTAAAAAGTTTGATGTCTTACAATCTTACATTAAGTACTAATTACTAAATTGATTATTGTGCAAATTTTCCTTTGGAATTTTAAAGACCTTTTCGGAATATTACCAATTATTTCTCTCAAGGTTCACGGAGGGAAATCTTCACTATAGATTGCCCTCGAGTCTGGTTTTTGAAGTTCAAATTTGCAAAATAGTTTTTAAATTATGAAACCTTAAGTAAATGTGAAGCACATCTTCTGGATAAATATAGGTATCAAAACTATAGATTTAAAAAATAAAACTATGGGTTAATAGATCGAGAAAGATCTTATGACATATACCGATGATCCAGGATTGGTGGCATAAAAAATCTCTATCTTCAATTATGATATTCTTCAGCCAGTTTTTCTCACCAAATTAAATTACTTTAACTGCGTTTTCCATGCTGAACCTTCTATTATTACTTTATGCCAGGTCGCGGGCAATGGAGTTCAGCTTTTTTTTAATAATTTTTCTATTGATGTTTTATTTTAAGCATGCATTAAATTTAATTTCAATTTAAAGGTAAATTAAAACATTGTAAGGTTTATCTTCTTTAAAAATAAGTTTTTTTTTTTACTTTCTCATATACAGAAAGACTAAGTATATAAGTTTGGTTGGTTTTTCGAGTCTGAGTAAACTCGATATAACGAATAACGAGTCGTATAAATTCGTAAAATTTTGTAAAGTCGTAAAATTTTGAACACAAATTTAGTGCCTAAAACGCATATTCTTATATACTTTCGCATGCATGTAAATGCAATAAATGTGGGGATCAATAGATCTTCGCATGGCAATCTTAGAATTACAACTATAATTACGAATTAGTTTTGTTTCAGTTAGCGATAAAAAGGGCGTTCAAAATACGTTGATAATATAAGATTCAGTAAAAATATTTTCATTCCAAAAATCTATTTTCGATCTTATCCAATGTCCATAATTGTATGCAAGAGAAGGAGGATAAGTTCTTTATTAGAAGATAAGAGAGATTGTGGGAAGATAAGTCTATCTGCTTATGATATTTGATTGCTATATATGCTGATATAATTGATACCAAGTTCTGTGTTAGAAAGTTTTACCCAAAGATAATACTAAAACATATATCACTAAACAAAAGCTAATGCTCTTTAGTAATCATGATACCTTTATTGCTTATCTTTTCAGATTCAAATTGTTAAATTTTACGAATTGCTTTTCTAAGGAATTTGGTTTCTCATTGGAGCTTTACAAATGTTTTCTATCTATTCTCAGACAGTTGTCCATAAATTTATATTACTAAAAGCTCACAGCAAAAATTTATTTTTGCTAGGTAAGCTGTCTCAGATAAAGGAATTATGTTTTCAAATTTGTTTTCCTAAATATGGATGAATAATTTGTATTATCTTTATTTATTATCTGTGTTTTATTTATTCTTTCCGATGCACTTTTGTTGCCAGCTTTGAATTTGTTTATTTTGTCAGCAATGGTTTCAGATAATTGCTGGTAGTTTCTTTCATATATGTGATTTAGAATGTTTTGTTACCATATTGTAATATTATTTCATTGTGCATGGTTTTAGTGTAATAATGTTTTTATTAATGAATCTGTTCTCTGCGGATTTCTAACTAGTTGGGGAAAACCATTCCATGCCTTATGGATGAGTAGACGGTGTGGATTATAGATTAGAATGATGATGGAATAGAAAAAAATATTAAAATATATTAACTCATTTATTATATTATATAGCAAAGAGTGGTTATTGAGAAAAACATGTACTAACCTGTACTGAGGGAAAAAATGCCACTATCACCACTGTGTTAATAATAAAAAAAATACATCGGGTTAATTCATGTATAAAAATATTTTCAATAGAACTATATTAAAAATTATTCATTTTATGTTTTTTATTGAAAAAAATTTGCAATTTTAGTGATTAATTTGGTATGTTTTGGTGATTAAATTTTGCGTACATTAGTTCGAAATGATAGTTTAGAAACCAAAATCTATCTAATTTCCAATTAAATGTTTTATGTGAAGAAGTCATAAAACATCCACATCCAGCATCATAATTTGAATATTCTGTTCCCTTGATTAAGCATGTTCTTTCTTTTCATTTCCAATATGAGTAATCTTTCAGAAAGAAGTCTTACAAAGGAAGGAAAATATTATGAAATGAAGAAAATTTGCTTTTCATCTTTTGACTTCGTCTGTTCTTTCATAATAAATATGTGAAGAAACCCATTTTTGTAGTATAATGAAAACTCGGGATTAAAAATCAATGTTTCGAAAATGAATATATAAGTCAATGTCTTAATATCTCCATCTTTTTGAATAAGGAGATGGTAGGAATTTTTGGTTAATTTACATTCTATGTTTAAGTTATTATTCTCGGAGCTGAAGATATCGTTAGAAGAAAAATGAATTTGAAATAGAGATATCACGTTGATAATGCATTACTTATTTCCATTTGATATTAGTATACTCTTCCAAAAATAATGTTGCTTTCTTGTACGAAGTGTACAAAAGAAAATACTGCAATCACCAGTAAATTCAGACACGTGATTTTAATGAACCTCGACATTATATACCTATTAATTTCCGAAAAAAAAAATCTTGAAATACTCTCCGAAAATTAAATGGTCAAGTGTTTTGAAAATGACAATGTTTCTGTTTTCTAATCTTTCTCGAATACACTAGAGCACTAGAAAATTTATTTTTTGAATTTTAAAGTGACATAATAATGAGCATTTCTGAAATAATGTTTCGAATTTACAATGAAGAAAGTTTGAGCCTTTAATTAATTTAAGATTAAAAATATATATAAGATTTCAAAAAATTTCCTCTTTATCATTTATTCCTCAGAAAATAGCTGTAAAATTCAGTAGCTTTTCTGTCTCAAAAGTTTATTTTGTTCAGCGAGCATTTAAAACGACTTTTTTATACATGTTGTGGCGTGAATGTCATATCTCGCAAATTATTATAAAATGTTGTTGTCATCATATTATAAATGGCATAGCCTAAATGGTATAGTTTTAAAAAGAAAACTTTACATATTTTTTATACATTCATTTGTCTATTTATAGACATTTTTAGCGATAAATCAAAAACTTCTCTCGCAATGATTACATATATAACATTTTTTATTCATTAATTAAATTGTTAATCAATTATATTTGAGTTCTATGCTCGAAAAGTATTATTTAATTGAACAAATCAAAGCATTTGAATGTTAATATGGATTTTTGAGAATATGAATCATTCCAGAATAGTGTCTATTTAGGATAGTGTATAGCTTACTCGTCATCTTTCTGTAAATAAAATTATTCTTAACCAGTTAACTCATTCGACTTCTTCGAAAAATGTCTAAATTGTCATAAACATATATGTATTATATAAATTTTATAAATTATTAATTTTAAATATAACTTAACATTACATAAATTATTGTCATTAAATAAACTCGTTATAAAGCAAAATGTTATACTTTGTCCCGTTCTGAGTATCCTAGTTAAAAACGGTTAATTAGTTAACCACTCATTATTGACAATTTAATGTGCAAGCGGTGGTAAAAAATTCGACAATAAAATACTCCCTTAATTATTATTTTCTAAGGACATTCCTTCATTTTGAATTCAAAGCAGAAGATAAACTGAGAAAGTTGCGCCCAATACAACTTCTCTGACTTTTAAATAATAAATATGTTCCAAACAAAACGTTTCCCCGATAAACTGGAACATTTTTTTATTATGTTGAGGTAAACATCAATTTTCATTTAAATCTAACTTTCTTTCAACTGCTTTAAGAGGTAATTTTTCGTGATTTATAACATTTAATTTCATATTTATAATGGATATGTCGAGTTACAATTAATTGGAAAAGGCTGTTAACACCAAATTTGTATCACTTAATTATTGACTAATATTGAAAAAATAGAGAAGAAAAAATATTTTACATGAATGTTTTTAGGCAAATTAGGTAGAGACACGTAGAATAATTAGCAAAAAACTTCAGGTGAATATCACTAACATATATAACGTTGGCTTTCAGTTACTCTTTAAGATGAGCTAGCTAATAAGCGATTTTTCACAAATTGATCTTTTTAAGCTTCAATCTTCTGATAGTCGGGCATAAACGTTAGAAATGTTGTATGCAACCATACTTATAAATTAAACATATAATTGAAATTTCGGTAAATTAAATATTTAAAAAATCTATACTACATCGATAACTCTACTTTTATAATGAATTTGTATTTATGGCACAATTAGGATATTTATTACAATCAGGACATTTTATACTTTTCTTACAAATTAAAGACTTTAATTAAAACTATGAAATGGGACGCATTTTTCTGTAGTAATCATTTCTACTCTAAAAACAAATCTGTAGAAATTACATTCCTTTCTCGTGAAAATAAACTGGTATTCTTTATCATTAATGTAGAGTTGCGCAATGTAACTCTAACCCAAAGTTCAATTCATTTCACAAGTATTTCTAAATCAGACTGACTCTCTTTTAAGGATTTTTTTTTTCGCTAAAGGCCTAAATTTCAGTTCCTTAGAAAGTGTCAATATACTTTAAATCATATAGTGATTTTTTAGTTGCGCACTAAAAAAATTATATGAATTTGCAGAAAATTACTGTATTACTGTAAATAATATTTTTCTTAATCAGAATAACAAATAATAAATCTAACAGATAATCTAATTCTATATAGGTAATACGAATTGTTGATATCGAACTCTAATTTTTTCTATTCCCTTAACAAATACCATTTCAAAAAGATTTAATGTAAATTTTGGAAACGATTGTCTCTCAGATGGATTAGTTTGATGATCCAGTTTTTCTCAGTGAATGCGATGTGAAATGATTGAAACAATTATCTCATAAGTTTGATATTTTCCAACTTAATTCAATAATTTTGGTAATGGCTATCATATTTTTCAAATTTTGTTTTTTGAAAATTTAGAAATTTTTAGTTGTTTGACAAAAGATGGTATTTGCTTCTAAAGAAGCCTGAAAATTATTTAAAAACGAATTTTATAGAAAAAAATTTACTCACTTTCTAATGCTCTAGATTATTAAAAATTTGATCACTTGTGCATTTTTTTATGATAATTTCAGAATTTAATTATCAATTGATCATTATTTAGATTAAAATTTCTGTATCAGTTGCTCCATTTTATAGTAAACTAGCTATTACCCGCGATTCTGTTTGCGTAGAAATTTCGATGCATACGTACGAAAGACCATCAAATAATAACACAAAAAAAACTAAGCCTAACATAAAAACGATAAATTTAAAAGTATAAGCATATACGAAAAATATATAACATAAATACAATTTAATAACAAAAACACACAACTAACGTGAAAACAATTTATTTACATTGTATACTCAAAATAAAACAAAACAGCAAATAAAGTCCGATCAAATCCATTTTATTTATTGATCGAAATTGACATAAAATTAGACACATAATTTTAAACTTTTAATTTAAATTAAAATACAGTTGTCAACAATCACGCGCGAACTTTCAACACCAGTTGGGGTAACGCAATACCGATAAGACATCTTTTATTTCCTTTATTCTGTTTTTTTTTTTTAATTTAAAAATACTTCAGAAGAAATCCGAAAGATCTATTAATTAACAACATTTGATTTATAACAGAAAATTAATAGAATCGTTTGAAAGAAGCGGTCGAAATTCTCTTAAACCTAACCTCAACTCTGTTGGGGGAAAATGCTAGAGCTTACTTATTTTTGGCGGGATTTGGCTTCAGCTATTTGGCGCGAAAGTTAGTTTTTAATGAATAAAAAATTACTCCTCTCAATTAACCGGAATAAAATTATGTTCTATTCCTGACTGTAATCTGTTGTGCTGAACTTCATCACTTCTGTTCAGCCGTTCTGGCGTGATTGAGTCACAAACATCCATCCATCCATCCATCCAAACTTTCACATTTATATATTAATATACATTTCGGAAACAATCAATGCTATTATTAAAACGTAGAAACTGATTACAATAAAAAGAATTCTTCTATTTAATATAAATATAAAAATTCCTTTTTGAAATAGTTATTAGACTCCATTTAAAAATTCAGAGTAAGTTGTTTCATCAATTTAGGATACATTTTTAAATATTAAATCAATTCGGACAATGAAACAAAACAAGTAAAAGAACGTATGATATGCTAAAATATAACTTATTTAAATTTTATGTAAAATATTTTTTCACAGACATGAATCATTTTAAAGAAATAGAACAAAAGCCTTAGCTGTTCTAAAATTTAATTCATCTCATGTAAACGGCATAAGAATTCATATAACATTTACACGAGATGCATTAAAGAGATCATATGTAAAATATTCTGAATATTATAAAATTCAACCACGAAAATATTTGAACTTTAACATTTGGTATCTATACACTTTTTAATGTTGTCTCGCTCGTTTGATTACTTAAATTACTGATTTGATATTTAAATTACCAGAATAATGATATTATATCCTTAAACTATTATATTATTCTTGAAACTGAAAGAATTCATTAGTTTTATTGCCATGATTTTTATAAATTTTGAACGAAGTTGAAAATTTTTAAATTTGCATAAATGTATTTTCTTTTAAAATACGTTTGCATTATAATCGCCTGCATATATTTTTTTAAAGAATCCATTTCGATATTTATTAGAAACAGTATCAGCCTCTAGGAAACAATTTAGCAAGTCTAGGCTTCAAAGTTGAAATGTTTTTTTTTCCGTTTCTAAATTGATGCAGCATTATCGGAATTAAGGTACTTCCTGAAATATTTTTCCCTGGACCCTTTTTAAATGGAAAAAAGACATTTAATTCTATTTCGAAGCAAAAGGGGGAGAAGGTTTGAAAGACAAATACAAAGTTATCAATTCCTTTGCTGAAAAATTTCTTTTCAATCCACGTTTAAAAGATTTTTTTTATTCTTAAGAAGTACCGCTTTTCTTTTCTTTTAGTTTCTAACTTTCTAAAAATATTTTTTTTTGATTTTCTGGAACTTTTAGTTAGTTATTTTTCAAAAGGCGATAAGTTTGCAGTTTTCTGAAGTAATACTTTACTGCGATATCTGATATAACTGTATAGTCAAGAATATATGCATAATATTTGTATTTTAATATGAATAAATAATATTATTTCATTTAGGTGTTTTTGCATAAACGTTCTGTAAATTGTAAACCGATAGATCAAGATTAATGCCCTTAATCAAAAAAAAAATCGAAATAAAAAAATGGATACTTTTTTTATTTTAAAGATAATTAACAATTAATTCTAATGAAGAACTTTTATAGAAAATTTTTGATTTCAAAAATAACAAAATCAAAATTCAATGGAATAGATTACACTAATAAACAAAAATAGTATAAAGCATAATTCAAACAGTTATTCAATAAAACTCCTACAAAGAGTCAAAACAATTTTACAACTGCAAAAGGTTATAACCTTGAGGCACATAACTATAAGAAATAAACCTTTGTAGTCATTATAGATGAGAGATTAAAGTATTTTTTCATAAATAATAAGTTTTTGTAATTTTTTTCATCATGGTCGAAAATAGCTGCAGTAATCCATTTTTTTATGCATAATCTTTATTTCAAAATTGATGAAGCAGTATCTTATCACATTAATCCTACATAATCTTTTAAAATACAAAAAAAGTTATTTGGTGAAATTAATTTTAATGTTTGGTTAATTTTTAATGGATTGATTAACTTATGAATTATAGTATTATTTATTTTCTCCTATTTATCATCCTTCCTATTTTTATTTTTTCTTCTTTCTTAAATTAATAAAATTATATCAATTAAAGTTGTCATTTTGTTTTTAATTCTCAGCGCCAGAAAACTGCAACTAATTAAAATTAATACAGTCCGACTAAAGAGACGCTGTGCTTTTAAATAATTAAAAATAATGTCAATTGGTTTAAAGAGTCGCAAGGATTATGCCCTCAGTATGAATTTCGAAAAAATAACATTAAGCAGTTTTTTTTTTTGTTATTTTCAATATATTTTTTTCTTTAATCGCATTTAGATAATCATAACGTTTTATTTATTTTGTCCTTGTTTAGATTTTTACTTAAATTTCTGTCAAAAGTAATGAATTTCATTCAGTTTAAAAGATCTTACAAAATGTTTTGAGCATATTCATTTAGTCTATGAATTGATCAGTAATAACTTTTACAGCATCAAATGTTTATGTTAATCTTTTTATTTCAACTTATCTTTCCTAAATTATTTCATCTCATCAACAACATTAATGATATAATTGTTTAAGCACATGGTCTTTTTAAAATGAATATCTAAGATTATATTATCTTTATTAGCATATTTGCTTTTTTATAATAAGGATTGTTCACAAATACAGTAAACTCTTCAAGAACAATTTCGTTATTGAAATGTTCAGAATTCAAATGTTATCGATACATCTACATTCTTCTGAATTTTGTGCCACATAATTTTTAAACGCTTCTTTTACTTTCTAGTCATCTGTATTTTTAAAATAAAACATACAGATATATTGAAACCCAATATCTATTTGGTTAATTGAAATTAGTAACACGAATTTGTTTCTTTCCTTTCTTATGAAACCTCATAGTATCTGTATTTGTCATAAAATGTGAGAACTTTATACTGTCTTCCAGCACCTTCAATTTTTACGAATTTTTTTAAAGTACATTTCCTTTCCAACTTAGTACAGTTTTTCAGTCTCCTCAGTCTTAGTTGTCTTTAATTGTATCTAAAAAATCAATATCATTTTCATGTTGTATCGAGTTCTTTTATTGCCATTTAAGTATTATAAACAATTACCACGCCATCCATTTCCGTTGGATATCAATATATTAAAAACTTTTATTTCATTTCGCTTAGAGGAATATTTTATGATAACGTCAAATACCACCAGTGGATTCAATTCTGTCCTTTATTGTGCATCTTGCAAATGCGTAATAGCGATATGCCACAGCATATTATTAGGTGAAGAAGAAGCATTAAATTGTTAGGTAATGTCATTTGATTGTGTAGTTCACGAACTGACTCTATTGAGTAAGACACTCTTGCTGTATTGACCCCCAGTAATTTAGTATAATTATAATTAAAATTATATTGCTTTTACTATATCTGGCTTCCGTGGTTCTTTGTGATATACTATCATATTTGCTTTCTGAATAAACCACTTAACAAAATGAATCCGCTTTTCTGGCTGATGTAATCATCACTATATATCGCATATTTCCCAGAAAAGAAACTTAAGGTATAGATTTAGTAAAAGTCGAATCTCTATTTTTAGAAGCTTTTTTCAAAAAGCACTTTCTAAATAAATTTATTTTCTCAAAATTACTTTTTTTTGTGCCAAATGTAATCTATTACATTGTTTTTATACTCTTTACCAGTAAAAATAACAATGGAAATTTTATTGATTAGTTAAAAATAAATATCCATATTTTCAAAATCTCCAATTGAAAGAGAAATTACTGAGTTGGCTGAATTTTCATTATATCTAAATTCAAACTTCATAATGCAGAATATAGATAATTAAAATTAGCTTAATTAGTGCTGCCTTAAGCCATAAGTGCCTATTAGAAAAGTATGCAATTTGTTAATCGGTTCGTAAAAGGTGAAAAAAATCCGAAAGAAGTGGAAATAAGTTTCAAACTTGCCTTGGCAAGACATCTCATAGCTATATTAGAGAAAGATATTGCAAAGCTCCCCAAAGTTGTTCGATATTTTAAATACTATGAAATTGGAAATTTGAGCTAATAAGGAGTACACGAACAATTTTTATTTTTGAGATAAAACTATTATTATAAAACCTGCAATATCCATTACGAAAATTTTGTTGTGAATGCTAATCTGAAAATTTGAAGTTCTATCTTCTAATCAAATATCAACAAGTTGTAATGTCTTTGCAAAATGGGTTTTCATCAATTTTCTTAATAAATATACAATAAAAATGATTTTAAAATTTTAATATCGTTTTTGAGAAAATATTTAAGCTATTCCTAGACCCTTATGAAATCTCTTTCAATTCGGAGTCCCGAAATTTTCATTAACTAGTATAGATTATGCTTGCAAAATAGTTGTTATAACGAGTTATAGAAAAATATAACAAGTTAAGAGAAAGAAATTCAGAGTCATTCCTAATATCAACTGCTCTGAAAATAAATACACTGTTATTTTTATTCCCATTTTACTTTTGAGGATAAAACTTATAATAATAATAATCATTAAAAAATTATGAAAGTTAGTATTTTTAAAAAACCTTTGATAATGATTAGTTTGGGGCAAAGAGAACATGGTTTACAAATATTTGTGAACATTTAAACAAAAGTACAAAAATAAATGTCTTTTTGATCATTTTTCTTAACAACTTTAAATTTTTCTGGTGCATCTGTTCAGAAAAATAAATAAAATATGTATTATAAACCGGCGAAAAATTCTACTCCTTTTTTTCCAAACGGGAAAAAATCAACATTGTCAAACGAAGTATAATAATTTTTCACTGGACAAACTTTTTAAAACGATTCTGATAAAATTCTAAATAAATAAATGTACCAATGAAAATGAATAAATTAATATAAATTTTAAAACAGAATTTTAATGTATTATTTTTTAGCTAAATGTAATTTTTAAATCCTTAACTTTTCAAATACTTTGTCTTGCTTATTGTTGTCAAAGATAAATCCTATTTGTATGCAAAATTGAATCCATAAATAAAAAATGTTTTGATTGGTAAATTCATGAATTGATCAAGACAGAGATAATTAAACAGAACTCATGAGCTTCTGACGAGTAAGAAAGTCATATTTGTTGGTATATGAATTTTCATATTTGTTTTAAATTTACGCTAAATAATTTATACTTTTAGAGAAGCAAAACTGAATATGAAATTTGAATTAAAATAATGCATACGAAAAACATTAATAAACAAACTGAAATAGGGAAAAAATTAAAACATGCTAGCGCATAGCACAATTCAGAAATAATATATCAATTATTCAAGAATAATATACAAATTGTTTGTCAAATATTCAAATTAATATAATTACTCGTTGATGTATAGAAAAAAGTTTGCGTGTCAATAAGCAATATACCTCAAAGCAAGTGACGAGAGAAAACAGTTTGGTGGAAATGTAAAATGAAAACAGAATGTTAATTTTCAAATTCAAAATCTTTATTTTTTTCAGAGTTTTTTTTTTTAAAACAGGCCTCTGAAAATTCAGATATTTAAATAGGCAACTCAGCAAAACTACAATATGGAAAAAAATCTCGGAAGAAAATTATGGATCAAAGCATAAAGTCAAATGAGAAAAACTGATTCCTTAATGGCTTCAGGGCAAAAAAATCTGGTTATATCATCTTTATGAATAATTTAAAATGCCATGGCTGCAAGAAAGTGTATTGAATAAATTTGTAAGCCTTTTCCATGAGTAATTTCAAATTTAGAAAATTTTTTCCTAAATATCTCGTGAAATATGTTATATTGAATAAGAAAAAAACAAAATAAAAAAAGGTCAACAACTTCAGTTTTTATGGTTAAAAAATTTGAAAAATAACTCCTTTAAATACTTTTTTACTGTATATATGTATATTTAGAACTTGATATAATTTAGAAATGGGTATAAAATACAGTTTGTAGGCAATTAATAATAACACGAGTGCATTTATTCTGGAAAGCTGTTTCAGAAAACCGAGCTGATTCTAATCAAAAGTTATATTAACAGTACATCACTTGAATACGACGGTAGACAAAAATTGAGTTTTAAGAGGATTACCTTATTGCCTAGTATAATTTCTTCTTTTCGATTAAAATTCTGAACGATTTAAATTGTCGAATGTTTCCAACAATCTAATGTTTTGCATTCAGCGTTTTTTCAAGTCCAATACTTATCATGGGTTTTCTTTTATTGATTTTTATTCCTGTCAAGAATTTTCCAATTCTACAAAATACGATAAAACACTATATTCAAGGAATGTAGTTTCTTCATAATGAAAAATTATCAAAAAGTTTAAATGCAAGCGGAATAACTTTTTTTCATCAACTTTACTGACAAACTTTCTTGCTTTCTTCCTTTATTTTGGCAAATTTCTCTCTTGAGAATATTCTTTGTTTTATGAAAAACGTGTGGAGTTTATGAAGTATAGAATATTTGAAAATGTTTTTGATACATTTTGTTTCGAGCCTTCCAGGGCCTTTTTCGAGATGTGTACAGAATTAAATTCATAGCTTTTAAGGCTGAAATGTACACAAATTAATTAAAGGAAGTTAGGAATAATGAAATCTATTGAAACAAAAAAAATGCAATTGTAATGATTCAATTTTTATTTCAAGATTAATTAATAGATAAAAAAAACTATTGATCTTAGCATATAACTTTATTATACTTCAATCATAACTTGGAAATAAATAAATGGAACAAACAAATTGTTAAAAAAAATTGTAAACTATCTAAAACTGTACAGTTGCAAATTTCGATAATACTTATTTTAAATTTCTCTTTATTTCTTTCTTTATTAAAACTATTCGCATAACTCCTATCATCAGATGATAAATTGCTTACCTACATTAATATGAGATTTCTCCATGTGATGTTATCTGAAACTGCAAACAGCCCTGAAGGTCGTTTTACGATATATGTTGATGGCATCCAATGTAAGGTCATGTTAAGTTGTTGCTGAAGGGGATCATCTATAAGACATAGCTGACCTCTTTAGCAGCATTAATAAGCTGTTAAATATTTAACTTTGAGGAATCCTTAACATTACCCTTAACAAATTTAAATGAAATTTAACTCAATCACTATTTTTGGAAAGCCAGATAGTTGCTAAAGACAGCCTATATCTATGAATAATAGTAATAAAGAGGAATGTCTGTTTTTTCTTACATATATTCTTTACACAGATAAATGGTTCATAGAATAATTGTTTTAACTTAAAACTAGTAAATTTGATACAAATCAACTTCATAGAGTGGAAATGTATAGTCCAGAATAATGTTTTGATGTTTTAGTTTAATTATAATCATTTAAAAGTAGAACGAAATTTTGACTTTTTTGCGCCAAAATTTCCAAATATATAAAAGCACATATTTTTGCGCCCTCTTCAAATGGAGGAAAAATTTTAAATAATATTAAATTGCCAAGAAATATGTTACCTATTTTTAATTGATTTTAAATTTAATTTTACGTACATACTTTGCAACATTATTTATATTATAATAATGAAACTCGGATTTTTTTCATTTTTGCTACAAAAGATTTTTTTCCTTCATCCGTGATGATGGAGGTATAAAGATTGTATATTATTCCATAATGAATATATTTCTATTTGAAACAAGTTCTTAATAAAATTTTTACTTTCCTGTCAGGTAAAGTTAAAGCTTGATTCCAGAAGTAAGAACCGTAAAGTATTTTTTGAAATACTTTCCATTTATAAATAGTACTTATCTTTCTTGGGGTATAAATGGATGTTTAAAATTGTACAGTGGCCCTTTTTCATCCTTCTTGTGATAGGTTGAATTTTTACCTCATTGGAGAAACGGGATATAAATGGATGTTTAAAACTGTACTGTGGCCTTTTTTCCATCCTTGATGTAATAGGTTGAATTTTTACCTCTTTGGAGAATTGTTTATTAAACAGTCATCTGACGTATTTCATATATTTCGAAATATATTCTGTAGATCACACAAAACACAAGAACGAAAGATTCATCTTTCCTAAAGTTTTTTTATCAAAGCAATTTTATTCCTCAAAATTATATGTATAAAACTTATTATATGTAAGTAAAATTTTATGGAAACTATTAAAACCATTTTACATATATTTACTAAATTTCAATTAAAATATTTAATTGAAATGTTTCGAAACAAGTTATATCAACGAATCAGCTGATAACCAAAAATAATTGAGATAAATATTAGGCAAAATTGAGAAACATTCACGCATATAGGCATATGAACTTTTTATACGAAGTATTTTTGGTCTACTTAATTGATAATTCTTGAAATTAATAATAAAATTTTAAATTTTCATGAAAATATATTTTCAGTATGCATTAATTGTAAAAATAAAGACAATGTAAAGACAATTGGATACAAGGATGACGTAAAATGATTTTTTCAGGAATATTGCAATCAAAAGATTTGATTAAGCTTTTTATGTAAAATACGAATAAAAGTCACTTACTTCTATTAATCACTGAATATCAAAGAAATTACAAAAATGAAAAAAAATACAAATTTTACTTTTATTGATGCTTGTTCAAAATATTTTATTTCAATATTTAATAACAGCATATTTTAATAATCACATTTAAATTTTGTTTCGAAGAGAATACGACTGATGAAGCAGAAAAATTAACTTAACTTTTCTTCTAAACTTAACTTCGCAAAATTTAACTTTTAAATAAAATTTTCTGCTTATATTTTTGTATCATGGCAAGTAGGTGCATAATCATAGAATTTATAGGAAGCTTATATACATCATCGTCACAGGAAACTTATTCAAGCTCCTTTAAAGATTTTTTTGTTTAAAATCAATCCTAAATTACGAAATAATGTTAAATCAGATATTCTTCTGAGAGCAAAATGCATGTAACGGAAATGGCATATATGTACAGATTACCCTAAGAGAAAAATAATCTTTTGTAATGTTATAAGTTTAATTATTCATTTAATTTCAAAGAATAACTTAATTGAAGTTAAGGTTCATGATTGCATTACTGTATCTTTCAAATTTTGGCGATGAACTTAATAAGAGATGTAAGTTAACTAAAAAATATTTCACATAACTAAAATTCCAACTAAAAAAGGCAATATATTACAAAAGTTCTAAAAAAGAAATTAAAGGGTGACAAACATTGTTCAGGCTACCTAGATACGTCATCACAGGCATGCGCAAGAAATATTGACGAAAGGAGATGAGAGTATCTATTACCTCCAAAATGTCCCATTAATCGATTTATAGCTCTGAAATTATATGCATTGCTGTAAAAATATCTCTCAATTTAATATGAAAACCATTATTCTAAAAGTTCGAGCTTTGGAGTTCAAACCTTTCAAACATTCGCTCATCTTTCTTATTATAAAAATATCAGCTCAAATTCTTCAAAATAATTTGGCAAAAATCAATGGCAAGCAAAAGCATATCTTGTTCTCGAATAAGCAGGATTTCAACTTTAATGGTCCCACAACTTATATTTTAATCTTTAACTCTGCTTTGTGTGAGGATGAAAATTTACATCGTAACATTTAGTTAACAGAAAAATTGTACTCAAAACATGTGTAACTGTAAATTGGTTGTCTCTGGCAACTTTTTTCACTACTATTGCATAAGTAGGAACGTATCTATTATAAATAATCTAATGTCACAATTATTATAGAGAAAATTATTTGAACAATAATTTTCACAAAAATAATCCAAAAACAAAACAAAATAATCCAATGCCACAATTATTTGAACATGTCAATCCATTGATGGTTTGTAGTTGGAAGAAACGTTCAATTTTTTGAATGTTTTTTTATAACTGATATAAGATTTTTTTGTTAATAAAAGTGATAATGAGTTTAGAAATTTAAAAGAGAGGGACACTGAAGTTTTTGTACTGAGCTAAACATGTAAATGTGCATAATGATAGATATTTCCATCGTAATTTTTTTAAGTTATTTTATATTATATATTCTAAATTTTTTTTAAATATAGAGTATAAATTATATCCTAATTTATTTCACAAAAAAAGAGAAAAATCCTACAGAGAAGAGATTAAACATAAGTGTGTTTCCAAATGAGAGAAAAACTGTAAAAATAGCAAAGAGCAAAAATAATGATTTGTTTGGGTCCAGAAGTATTTCTCCAAAGAATACAGAAATTTAGAATTCAAATCTTATGTATTGTAGAATTTTTTATAATATACATAAATATTTAAAACCTTTTATAAACTAAATATAAAAAATACTATAAACACTTTATTACTTCAATAATATTATCTGTAAACAAGAAATCACTTTTAAAGCTATAAAATAAATACTTTTGCTTCCAGAATATTAAAATGGAGATTAGTAGTATTTAAAAATGGATGGACTTAAAAAAGTTTTCATCATTGCTTACTTCTGTGAAATTAAACCTGTTAAAGTAAAAAAAAAACTAAGATTCATTAAAAACCATGTTTTGTACAAATTTATTCAGAATTTATAAATAATAAGTAAATATATAAATAATAAGTAGATAAATAAGTAGAATCTTCATATTTTAATCATCGACAACAGAATAAAAATACAGAATTAAATTTTTACAATAACATTTAAATTAATTAACATTTTTTTTTACTTTATTGTTTGTAAAGATAAAAATAATATATTTTAATATCGTTCTAAAATTTCTTCCCTTTATAAATCATATATTGTAATTTATTGTAATATCTTATTTATATATTATAATAGCAATGAAGGTAATTTTTAAGGTGTATAATTGTGTGAACAGTTAGAATATATGTACAGTGTTTTGTACATGATTTCGATATCTCAAGGGCAATCTCTTTCAAATATTCAATGTGCTAAACGTTATCAGAAAGCTTCTTTCAAAAAAATCCATGAAAACTTTGAAAGAATATTTTCACGAACATCATGGAGAAAGAAACTGGAATAAGTTTTTCTAACTGAAGTGATATGTATTTCGAATAATAAAATGTCTCATCAAGTTTCGGGCAGCCCGTTATCAAATTCTTCGACGATAAAAGGATTTAGTAGCTCTACGTGGAAAAAGTTTTAAAATATTTTAGAGCATTCATAAAAATCCCTCTACTGATAAAAAGACTTTTGCAATAAACTATAGAATTTTTATAAGTCTAAACCAAATTTTAAATTAATTGCCTCTTTACTAAATAAATTTTACTATTTTAAATTACTAAAAGTAAGTTATTACTTTATTATATAGTTAAAAATGTTTTAAACAAAAATATTTTTAAAAAAACTTTTTTATAAGCAAATTGAACATAGTGTATCAATTATTATATTTAACATAATTGAACAGAATAAAACTAATAAAATAGTCTTAAAATACGAGTATTCTTTCTAAAACAAGAGATAGATGGATTAAAATATATCGACCTACTTTTGCTTACCTTCCCCTAAAATAAATGTACTTTTTGTTTCATAGAGCTACAATTCAGTTTTCAACTTACTGCAACAATTTTCTAGCAAAGTAAATTTTTAAAACTATGATAACAATACTTGGCCTTTAAAGTATTTTAGTGAAACAAAAAGGCCAATTTGGAGTTTGGGTTAATTTTATAGTAAGATAGAAATTTAAAGAAATGTACCAGGTTTTGAACCATGCAACCAAATTACCCTAGTCAGTTCGTATCTTGGAGAGTAAATTAACATATCCTCTTGCTTATCTGCGGATGTAGAGAATTCCCTGTTTAAGCACAAAAAATATTTGTTCCCAAATAAACTGGGTCAATCGTTTACAGCAGTGATGGGGAAACTACGGCCCGCAGGCCAAGTCCGGCCCGTGGAAAGGTTTAATCCGGCCCGTTTAAGAGTGCCGTCGTGAGAATGTTTGAACGCATTCTTACTTGGTAATGTGACGACCCGCATAAAAATTACCTGCGGCGATATTCAAAACACAATAGTATTCTGGACAAATCCATCCGACCCAAACAGCTGACTCCTCTTCGCTAGAAACTTCCAGACACTCTCGCATTTTCGATTCATTGTTCTGTTTTACCGAAAGAACCGCAAAACTCCAATTCCCGAACAATCCTTGCAGGTAGGTATAAATACAAGAGAGGCCACCCGAAGATCAGTTAGTTAGCGACTTAGTCAGTTATCTGCAACGACCCGCTGTGACTCAAGTAATTGTTTGTGTAATCCCCGAAACTCCCACTGCCTCAACAAACTTCATATACTTAATATTGTTGTAAAACTAGTAAATATGATTCGTTCCAGAGGATTATTACAGCGCCAGTTTCAACAGTTTTTGGAGTCCGTACATGCTGAGCATTCCGATATCCTGTATTATTCAAAAGTTCGTTGGTTAAGTGCTGGAAAAGTATTTGAAAGAATTTGGGATTTAAAAGACGATATCGTGAATTTTCTTCTTGATAAAGACATTTATAATCAATTTGACGTCTTAGAAAACGAAACGTGGCTTTCTGATTTCGCTTTTTTTCACAGACCTCCTCGTACACATGAATCAACTTAGTCTCAAATTACAAGGGAAAAATCAGTTTCTTCACGATATTTGGCAATACCTGAAGAGTTTCAAATTACAGTTATTATTATTTGCTAATCAGATCTCTAAATCTGATTTTTCTCATTTTCCAAGAATATAATCTTTAAAATTCACTATATCAAACAATAAGATTAAAAAATACGAAATTAATTTGAGAAAACTTTTTTCAGAATTTGAAAGGAGATTTCAGGACTTTAGATAATGGAACCAGAGTTTAGTATTTTTGCGACCCCATTCAATGTTAATTACGAAGAAGTTGATG
>JAPMOQ010038280.1:0-19645 GCA_026543055.1 Argiope trifasciata
TAGAAATACAGCAAAATAAATTAATCAGACAAATCTGTAAAATGCAATTCTTCATGCACAACAGCAATATGTATAAATGTCTTGACTATCCTCCATTTTAAAAGTTCATAGCCACACTTGCAACAAAATTCTTCAATAACTTGGAAAATATTGACAATATCTCTATAAGAAATATTCCTAAATACAACCCAGATTTTAAAATTAAAAGACCCCGTAACGTTCTGCTTTATAATAATCTCCCAAATTCTAATTAAAACTCAACTAACTTTTATTTATCTTATATTTTATCTTACTTAAACTTCTCTAATTTAACTTAAGAAAATAGCTAGTTGTCTTGGCCAGCAAACTCCCTCACACTCCCTCATGCTCTCAACCAATCACACAGAGTCCTGTTACACGCTGCCTCACCTTCCCACCCAGCTCCTTCATCCCATTTATACTGAGTCTCCGGAGATGACCACGGCATTTATTGACTGCTAGGCCTGCATAACGCTACCACGAACGAGGATAAGCCCCACCTGGGGCTAGGTGCGTCGGTAACCCAACTCATAGGTGAATTCCACTCACCCATCCAGCTCTCCAATTCTATTTAAACAGACCTCAAGGAAATTTTTGCGCAGATGACCACGGCAAACAGCGACCGCAAGGTTTACCCCCATATTTCCCTTTTCGGGGATAAGCCACTGCCGGGGCTAGGCGCCTCTTCAACTCAACTCATAGTGAACTCAGCCAGTCAAGTCGAAGCGGTGCAGCGGAGAAATAAGAAAGAGGACCTGAAGAAGAATCAAGTGGAGTTAAGCCGAAGTGCGGCAGTGGAGAGAAGCCAAAGCTGAACGATCTAGTGTTCAACGAAGAAAACAAGTAACGTGTCGGAGTTTATCGAGAAGACCTAGAGATATAGAGATCTTGAACTGAGGAGTCCTCAGCGGAGGACTCCTGTGTGGCCTATTCTGACGAAGCCTGTGTCGTAGCCCGTTGTGCTGTCGTCAGGAACGGAGCTGTCCCGTTGTACGAAGTAGTGAGTCGACAGCAAAGGCAAGAACAGACAGATGAGTAGTTCAGCCTGTTTTGGAGAGACCTAGGTGGTGTAAAGTGGATCTCTTAAAGATTCCCTCTCCAGCTGAATTCTGTCTGGCCGCTCTGTGTGCTGTGGACATTGTCACTACAGAATTTCTGCCAGTGGACTATTATCTGCAGTGTGCTGTTTTGTGAGTTCGTCTCGGCTGTATATAGTTGTCTCCTGTACATAGTTGTGTTGTGAGAATTTTCGTCTTTGTGCTGTCCTGTCATCATCCTGTAAATAAACGTCTGTGCTGTGTCCGTCAACTAAAGGACTGATCATTGTGTGCTTATCAACTCTTCTCACACCATACACACCCACTATAAACAAGGTAAAAAAAACAAACCCGACGGATTTTAGGATTTAGGAAATCCGTAACAATATATTCTTCAGTAGTTAGTAGTAATAATGTTTAATTTGTAATTGAAAAACTGAAATTGAATAGTTTTACTTAATAGCTAAAATCCTGTTGATTCAGAGAATTAAATCATTTCTCCAAACTTATTATATTCTTTTGTAATTATGTTGTTATAGATCGATGAACAGTATAGTTAAAACCTATATTAATTAGTCATAAATATTTTTCTTTTAAGATTGAAGAAAGCAAGCTACGAAAGTGGGAAAATGATATTCTAGAAAATAATTGCAAAAATTTAGGATATCTATATATATTTTAATCTGGTTATACGTTACGAACATATGACATTTAAGATGAGCAGACAGAAAATCTGTTTACCATTACAGTGAAGTACATTCAAGTTGTTTTTAAATATTTCAAAACATAAAAAAAGGGATTCAAGAATTCAAGTGTTTTGAAATATCATGTAATTTTTAGAGTAATAATATAATCCAGATATTTATTATTTTGCAAAGTCTTCCACTTTATAAAACCAAATTATGCTGATTTTAATACTGTAGATATCACTTGATATCAATATGAATCAATATTCTCCATCATTCTTTTCTTTAACTCTTACGTATACTCTTGAATAAAAGTATTATTTCACAACCTCCAAAGAATCTGCACCTAAAATCACATATCAAATAAACGCAAAATATTAACTCAAATTTATATATTTAAAATATTGCGTTTTAAAGATATTACTTTTACATTCTTCTTACAGACCAGCTAATGGTCAATCCTTGGTTAGATCTCAATCGAAATTGATCATTGTGTGAACTATAAACATTAAATATGTTCCCCAAACTCCATTAATCTAGCCATTGTTTTGTATTTATCTTGTTAACTTGTATTTGAATTGTTGAACAAACAAACTTCCACTAAATGGATTTTGCTCAAAAAATGTTAGAAATTTATGATTTTGTTGTAAAGACAATATAACAAATTTCATCCATCTAACCCAGTTTGAGTTACTTTTGTCCCAGATAGACAGATAAGCAGACATATTTGTCAAAAACGTGTTTTTAGATCTCAGAGATGTCCAAACCTTCGAGATTGATCAAAATCTCGTATTCAATGTTTTTGAAACTTACAGCACTTTCTTCGTATATCATATATGAGAAAAAAACGCAATTTCGAAGAGATTATATTTAAAAGTTATACATGGTTAATTTTAAAATTTAAATTCGTAGCAATTAAAATAAATAAATAGCTACAAATTCATTTCCTATGTATGACTGATAACATGATATTTAGCAAAATTATTCATAGTTGCCAATATTCTGTTATTTTATGAATTTGTTCAAGTTATAAAAAATACAATAGGAATTGCAATCCATCATTTAAGTTATGTATATAAATTCTTACTTTATACTGATGCAAACTGTTACTGAAGACTTCAGGACGATTTGTCAGAACGTAAAAACAAGTATGAAATTATCAGACAATAATGAAAAAGACGGCCCCAAAGCTTTCTCTGTGGATCTAAAAGTTTTCCTTTTACAAGCTCCTATAAATTATATCTCTATTTTATCCATGAAATAGCATACGATAAATGCAGCAATAAAATTTCTAGAAAATTTTGGTGCAATTTCTGAGAAATTATCTGTAAACTCTCATTAAAAAAAGTATAGACAATGTTATATCAAAATTTTAATTTTGCTATTCTTAAAATAATTTAACCCTGGTTCCTGCTTGAAATATGTTTAAGAATTCAAACTGTTTTAATTGCATATATTTTATTTTATGTCATTTATTGAACTCATTTTGAGCATAGTAGAAGAAAACGAAAATATATCCTGCAGGAATGCATTTACCGCAAAGAAAATTTATGTTCTAAGTTATATGTTTAGAATTTACTTATGAAGCTAATGCTTCTGTTTATACTCCAGCCATAAATTGAAGCAGTTTTCTATTCCTACTAGTTTAATTTACATCCAAGACATTTATATGGGATCATGAATAATTCATAATGATATTTTAATATTATGCAGAAATGAATCTTAAGTTTCTTAAGCAAGGAAAGCACTATAAGCCGAAAATTCCACCAAACACTAATGAGGTCGAAAGGTTTAAGTTTCCTCGACATACTGAAGATAGAAAAATCTTTTTACTTTCTAATTTATGTATTTTAAACTGAATGAAATAAAATAATTCAAAAGATGATCATTTCCGTTCCATTTACCTTTAATGGCTTAAGACAGTCAACTGTGTGCTGGGAAAACCATCTCTGCTGTATTTGTTCTATAAAACATTCTAAACGTCGGTTTTTGCTCAGTCCTCGTTTGCGAATAAATAATGCATTCGTATCAGTCATAAGGGCCTTTTTGTGAAGCTTCCTCCCAGAATTGCATGGCTTCAGAGATGATGAAGTGGAATTTGGCAAAGAACGAGGCTCTTCCTTTTTCTCTCAGATCTGGTCAATCTTGTTACTGCCGAGCAAATAAGTGGGCCATTTGTTTCTCGTAACTGATATCGTCTTTATTTCCGAACATTATTCATATGTTTCCCTTGAAAGAGAATTTCTATGGGTTGTACCGTGATGCATTTTTAATACTTATCTGTTTGGTTCGAAAAAGCATTCATTTTTTTAAACAAACGTATCACTTAGTCAAAAAGAATGAATAAAACATTTTTAATAGTCTTTCTTCGAAATAGATCCAGGTGCATTAGTATTTTTAAATATGAAAATGCCATTGTGAAACGTTAAGAAATTTCATTTTCTTTGAAATGAAAGATTGCTTTATGAAATATTTAAATACCTTAGTTCTTGAAAAGAAAAAAAAATAATGAGCAGCAATTTAAAAGTTCATTTAATCCTTTGCACTAAGATGGTGGCTCTCACTCACCATTCGAGATGATGCATCATTTTTAAATTTTATTTATGTATTTTTTTTTGAAATACCTAAAAAATAGTGTGGTGTTGTAAATAATTTTTCGATAAAATGTAACTTAAAACTATAATAAATACGCTTCATAGCAGTAAGAAAGTCCTTATGATAGTTGAATAATTCTGAATTGAATTACTTTTCCAAGTGCAAATGGTTAATGTGAACAAAAAGTTCAAAGTTTCGATAAAATCTTAAATTCGTAAACACAGTTAGCATCGTTTTTTCAAGTAAATATATTATTATTTAATAAAGTAGCCTTCTTTGCCGATCAGCTTGTTAGTCTGAATAATTTTAAACGTTTATTTTTTTATCAAATCTAGTTTATAACTTGATGTTAATATTTTCCGCATGCTTGGTTGTATTAATTAACCCGTTAGTTACATTTAGCTGACCAGTTTTAAAGCAGCACTAGGTCTATTTTAGAATGGACATCGTAATTTTGATGCCAGTTGTATGAGAAATTCAAGCAATTCTTCTCCGCCATACTTTGATTAAGTTAGGATGGGTTAAAGCACATGTGGACTACAACAGAAATGAATAATTTAGTTTTTATGAAACTGATCAAAAAATTCATAATGTGATGTTAAATAGTTCTTTATGATTTCCATCTTTTTATGAAGGGAGACCAAAAAAATTGCAACTTATAATTATGAAAACATCGTTTATATCCCTAAATCACAATTGCCTTCTAAATTTTAGTAGATATATCACGATTTTCTTGAAGTAACTTCAAGAATATTACATCTCTTATGTATCTTATTACACTACAATTTTTGGACAGACAAATCTGTTCAACAGCTTGTTTGGTGCTAGTTTAGATAATCTGTAAAGATGTCTACCTTAAGTTTTCAAGTATTAAGTAAGTTTTAAATTCCGAATTTATTCTTTGTTAACAAAGTGTTTCACATTTAGTACAATGAAAATCCGAGAATACAAAAAAGAAAACAGAAAATACCACTTAGTTGTCTTTCCTCTGGTTATGTACTAGGCCAGAGGTGTCCAAACTACGGCCCGCGGGCCAAACACGGCCCGCCAAGTGATTTTATCCGACCCGCGGTGGGTTTAATAATGTGACGAATTTAATAAAAAAACTGAAGAACAATTTCCAATTGCATTTGCAGTAAAGATCATCGCCGATTTAAAAGAAAAATTTCAAAAGCGATTTTCTGATTTGGACATGTATTCAAAAGAAATTCGGCTGTTCCAAAATCCATTTGATTGCAACGTTGCTGAAATTTCAAGCCAGCTTCAAATAGAAATTATTGATCTTCAAGCAAACGAACAAATCAAGGACAAATACAAGGAAGGAAACTTAATAGATTTTTATAAATATTTGGTTGCAAAAGAGTTTCCAAATTTGAAGAAATTTGCTCGTAAATTCATTTCAATGTTTGGGACTACTTACGTGTGCGAACAAACTTTATCTCGAATGAAGTATCTCAAATCAAAATATAGAGCAAATTTATCTGATGATCATTTGCAGTCATTGCTTATGATTGGTGTAACAATTTTTGATCCCAACTATAAAGACATTCTTCAACAACAACAAAAAAACAGTTTCATCATTCGCTTTAGAAGTTGCATGAAAATATTTCAATTTATATAAAATAATTATATGATTATACTTTGTTTGTTTAGTATTTTGTATTTTCAAGTTACAATAAAATAGTATTAACCCCTTGCCTGCCGCGGGCGTATATTTACGCCTCGCTAAGCCGATGCGTTGACTGCCGCGGGCGTATATATACGCCTTTCCGTAGTACGCTTCGAAAACCGGTGGCACTGGGGAGCGAATCTCGTAAGCTTTCCTTGGCAGGTAAGGGGTTAATTAATAGTATTTAATGCTACTTTACTCATAATGATATTTTTCAATCTGTATATACATGTGGCCCGTATAAAATGGATCTAATTTCGATCCGGCCCGTGCCGCGAAAAGTTTGGACTCCTCTGTACTAGGCCATAGTAAGGTACCGGCTTGTTAGCTGTATGGTTTCGAGACACAAAGAACCATCGTGTAAAGGGATCTATTACACGTTAAATTTATCATGGTTGAAAGTTCCTCCTGCTGGTATGATGTGGTGTGTAGAGGGGGGGATGCCAAGTCAGGTGTCGTCTAGTCATCTGACCGTAATTCTAATTACGGGGTCTGTGGCAAAAAACTGTCCAAAATTTGTTTCTAGTGTTGCTTTAAATGAGGCTTTAATATAACTAAACAAAATTGAACTGGGATGTACATCTATAATTTAATATATATCTATATTTTTAAGGCAAAACCATATATTGAATTGATTTGTGTGCGTCATAGAGTTTTTGAACTGTTGTATTCATAAGCATACAAATGTATACAGATTTTCATACAAAACATTTAACGGATTATTTAAACCCCAAATTTTTTGAGTATTCTTTCAATTCAGTTAACATGGTGATTTGCTAAATTTCATTCATCCAGTTCATTGAGTTTTTGAATTATGGTACTCACATACTAGTAAAAAAATATTTTCCTTTTGGAGCATTCCATCTAAAATATCAACAATAAAATACAAGCAAATATCAACAATAAAATACAAAAAAATATCAACAATAAAATATAAACAAATATCAACAATAAAATACAAACAAATATCAACAATACTGTTATAAAATTCATTCGGATTATTTTCATTTCTTAGTTCTCAAACCGATTTAAAAACCGACTAGGATATATGGTTAAAAAGATTATTTTTTCAAGCTCGCAAACATTTGACTTATGGAAATTATTTACAATATGACTGAATTTTTAAAATAATTGCAATTGTAAATTTATCTCGTATATCATAAAGTTAAACGCATTTGTTAAATTATGCCTTGCATTCGTCTTATATGTGCACGTAATTGCTAAAAAATTGCTTTTAGAGTAAGCATGCTTTAGTGTGCACTAATGACTTTGTCAGAGTCGCCAAAATATGTTAGCCATTAATGCATAAGATAATCAAATCAATAGGACAAAACTTAATTAAACAAATCATTAACAGGTTAGCTAGAAAACTATTTTACTTGGGAGTTTTGTTCTCATATTGGTGACAAATTTAATGGTACATTAATGTAGATTTCAAACTCCTTTCATACTTATTTTCAAAGCCATTAAACGTTTGCGTTTATATTACCATGTGCGCTTTATCAGGCGCCAGGTAGACAGTTATTACCTGGAACCTCTAATCCAGCTTACAGTTCCTTAGCGGTCGGATGTAGTCGGCGCCAAATTGCATACAATCATTACATCAGTGTCTAACAACAGTGCCACTTCAATGAGCATTATTAATATTTATGCCTAGCGAACACAAATCACGTTTGTGTACAAGCAAGCTTACGCAAGTTTAGGTACGGATAACCGGGTCACGTTCACCACGTAGCAAGCAGAAAGCCTTAATTTGAGACCTGCTAGTTAACACGGAATCCGGAAGCGGAAAGTATTTGAGCTCAGGCGCAGAAAGTTGTTTTAGCGGTAAAATGGAGGTTAGGGTTATTTATGATTATAGCTATTAAAGGAAACGTTTAGTTCAGGTAATAGTTTCGATATTGTTCTAGAAATTAACAGCTTTTGAAAACAAAATTATCAGTTTAAAGTTAAATAGTTTACCGATTTATGAATTAAATTTTTATTTAAAAAAAACAATTTATTTGATTTTTTATTATAAATATAGTTTGCACATTATAAGTGTATTCTGATATATTAAAAATTTTAAATATGTTTTTATGATTCTTCGATTTCATTTAAAATAAACTAAATCTGCATACTGATGTTTCAAGTTTTCAATAAGTAACCGCTGCACACACGTTAAAATATATATATATATATATACCGGGTGGCCAGAAATAAAACACCCCTACTCTGACCTCCCTGGATATCGAACTACTCAGTGTAAAGGCTCGAAAATTTGTGGACATACTATTCAAAAAATGGGGAAACGGATTTCACGAAAAAAAAATTTAGTTCCAGAAATCACCGATAGGTGGCGCTGTACCACTGGACGTATGCTGAAAAGACACAAAAACACGTTTTAAACACATTTTATTTGAAAGTACCAAGCATACATGAAACAAGGACGTTATCGATGCAGGGAATGCTGCTCAATATGGTTCCCTTCCTGAAGATGTAAAATGTGAAGTCTGTGGACAGCTTGTTCAACTGCGGATCGTAACTGGTCATCTGAGATGCTTCTCACATGCAGACTGATACTCTCTTTCAAATCTGCCAAGGTTATCAGACGTTCTCGATAAACAAGGTTTTTTAAGTGTCCCCAAAGCCAAAAATCACACGGATTAAGATCCGGTGAACGAGATGGCCAAGTTGTCGGAAACGCGCGACTGATTATTCTGTCAGTGGTGAAATGTTGGCGAAGAAACTGTTGCACAGGGAGTCCAATGTGTGGAGGTGCTCCATCTTGCATAAAAGTAATGGTGTCAAGGCATTGGCGCTGCTGCAAATGGGGTACAACAAATGTTTCGAGCATCCTTTTGTACCTGTTGGCCGTCACGGTACATGTCTCAAGGCCATTGGAAGTAACCTCTTCGAAAAAGAACGGTCCAAGGATGAATGTGGCTGTGAATCCACACCAGACTGTAACTTTCGGTGAGTGGAGTGGAATCTCTTGGAAGGTACGGGGGTTTGTCGTGTCCCATATGCGACAGTTATGGGTGTTCACTGTTCCACTGAGGTGGAAATGGGCCTCATCGCTCCACAGAATCTGCCACGGCCACGATGCATCCACTTCAACTCTAGCAAGAAATGTCAATGCAAAGGTCAGTCGCATCTCCCTGTCTGTGGCCAGCAATTGTTGATTAGGGCGGATTTTGTACGGGAAACAATGCACCATTTTTCTGAGTACGTTCCACACTGTGCTATAGGGAACACCCAAGTGTCGTGACACTGCACGTGCACTACTGCAGCCTAAAACATTATCCATTGACTGTTCAACAATACCGGTGGCAACATCTTCAACGACATCTGAACGAACCGGTTTGCGTCCTCGACCAGGCTGAACTCCAAGATGTCCAGTTTCCTCGAATCGAGCGATCATTCTCCTGAGAGCTTGTGGAAGCAATGGTCCCTTACGCAAATCCTTAAGTCGGCGAAACTCTCGAAGTGCTGCTGGAGCATTTCCTTTATTCTCGTAAAACAACTTCACAAGCAAAGCGCGTTCTGGCAGCGTGACAGCCATCACTAATAAGAATGACATTCCCCACCTTTTAACTTCTTTTATACCCAGAACATGGCTTCTAACCATGCTTTATGCAAATTTTTCTGGTTACAGTATGAAATTGCAGTTACAACGGGAGTTCTAGCTTCTTTACTATTTTTATTTTCCATAAGGGGCAGAAAAATTAAAAAGGAAGCATGGAAGCATTCCATTCCGCATAAACATTTTAATTTTTATTATTATTTGTGTCTTTTGATCATAGTTCCAGTTGTGCAGCGCCACCTATCGGTGATTTCAGGAACTAATTTTTTTTTCGTGAAATCCGTTTCCCCATATTTTGAATAGTATGTGTACAAAATTTTGAGCCTTTACACTGAGTAGTTCGATATCCATGGAGGTCAGAGTAGGGGTGTTTTATTTCTGGCCACCTTGTATATAAATCCAATAAACTACAAAACATAAAACTTCTTTTATAAACAGAATTTTATGAATTTTGAAAAAAAAAATATTTTACTGGAATAGCTGTTAAGAGACCAAGTTATATAAAATATGCAATTAAAATTATTATCTGGATTGTTAACAAAGTAGTTTCCCAAAGGCGGCTAATTTTAAATTAGCATATAAATTATATAATTTAGATACAAAACTGTCAGTAAGGGGAAATTTAGAACAATTCATAATATATTTTAATTTTTAATGAATGTTCAAGATTTAATGTTGCAATTACTTGTACAAGTTATAATTACTTGTATAATTACTTTTAATTCCTTACAATGTTTAATCATTTGGGAAATTTTCAATATTTTTTGCAAGCAGTTCAGTCATATTTAAAAGAAATTATAACTTTAATTAATTATACCTTTTTTAAATTTCCCATTACTATAAACCTAATCCACCTGCTATTCTTCATAAATATTTTTATCCTCGCTTTTTTTCATTGTAATTTAAAGTAATCATTACTTACTGAAATGGTTCAGAAAATTCTATTTTAACTTTTCTGTAAAAAGTCAGCAAAATTTTCTTCTGTTGATTTAAATTGAGAAAATACCAATTCTTACTAATTATAGCAGACATTAATGTTTTGCAAAAGAGAAAAAAACAATACTGCAATGAAACTTTTAATTAAAGAGTAGTGACTGAAATTCGAAAATCTTAAATGATACAGTTTTTTTTAAATCTTGTTTAAAGTATAATACAAAAAGAGGGTATTGCTTTGTTTAAAGAGAAAAACGTTTTTGCTCTGATATAAAAAATTTCTAAAGATTCATCAACGAGTTTTAATAACAAGCTTTTTCAAAATAACTATGTAGCTTTTTAGATTTAAATATTCCTTAATAGTCTAACAACATGAACCTTTCTCTGGGCATTCAGAATTTTTTTCATAATATAATATAAGTGTAGTGAAAATAATTATTATTCTACAAGCTATATAATATCTTCTAGTATATAATATCTTGTAGAAAACTTTTGAATTTTTTTTAAAGAAAATACAAGTGGGCATGTCTTTTTCTTTATTTAAAGACCATCACAAAATATCTTAACTCAGTGCGATATTCCATTGATGAATGTTTGTATTTGAAAAGAAAGATAAAAATTCTTCTCAATTTAACAACGGAAAAAAAACCTTTCATGGTCTTTTTCTTATTGCTATTTCTTCAATAAATAAAGAATTTTTACTATTTTTTTTAAAATTATTTTGGCTGCTATTGCTTTTTATTGGTTTCCGGGCAGTGTAATACTACGGAAATTATTCTGCTTGAGTGCCTGTGCTGGCCACTTTTTATCCAATGTTTATTACTACTTAAAGTCGCAGAGGCTATAAAATTGGAAATGAAAAAAAAATTGGTAACTAACGCAAAAACAGAAAGTAATTTTAGAAAATGATATTAATTTAATGAAAATATTAATGACTCTCAAAATATATCGATATGGTATTCGAAAAAGAGTTTTTTATTTATATTTTTTATATGGATTTAAAAAGTAGAGATTGCTTAAAAGTTTTTAAGTAGTAAATGTATTTAGCATGATTGGAGTAAATTGAAGATGAAAATGAATCAGTGGATCCGGATGATTAAACAGACATTCAAGAAGATGCACAACCTTACATCATGAATCTTCTTGCTTATCATATTAACTGATTTCTTGAAGAAACTAGTTAATATGACATTCAAGAAGATATTTTCTTTTTTGAAATTAGAATGAATAACTAGACTTCAATGTACAAATATACATATGTTGAATTGTGAATAATTTTAGTACAAATAAATGTCTCCTCTCAACCACATAAAGCATTCTGTTGAAAAGAAAAATAAGTGAATAATTTATCTATAGTATAATTTATAAAAAAAACAAGAAAATCATGGGAAAAAAAGGGATTCATTGGTCTAAAAGAAGAAAATTAGAAGTATTTTTTGTGATTTTTCCTTGAAATTATATGTTTTCAATTAAATTCGCACTTTCAAAAAAATATAAATACTTTTAAATCTAGTTGACATCTAATCAAATTTCCTCTTTCAAGTGAAGTAATACTTCAATCGATGTATTATTTAACAGCAATTAAATATATTAAACAAATATTTTTAAGCATAACATAAAAACAACGAAATGAAATGAAATGATTGGCATGAAATTAATGGACGAAGTAATTTAAAACCATTTTGAAATACATTTCTTAAAAAAATATACGTATAGCAAAATTATTATACATATATACTAAATACGTAGAGCAAAATGTAATTAGCATCTTACTTATATCAATTTGTAATTAGCAGTTCTTATAACAATACGGTCTGATAGTATTAATTTTTAGAATTAAGAAGGAAAGTTATACTAACAATAGGATATGAGATATTTTTAATTTTTTTTCTTCCAGACCATATTTGAGAAAGGAATTCCTTGATTTCTCTTTTTATAACACTGAAGTATTCTACTTTATTGAAATTCTTTAACGATTTAGTGTAAAGGAAACAAATGTAATTTTTTTAAAAATGAACATAACTAATTACAAATATAAATGATGCCAGAAACAAATTCCATCACTTGAACTTACAACTTTCCCTGTAACTGGAATTAGTTAATTTGACATAACTAATTTCTGAAGGATTCGGTATTCAGTTTAAAAAGTGTTGGAAAGATAAAGCCAAAATCATTATGAAATGGGTTTATAACAAATTAACGATAATAAAAATTATTGTTAACTTTTTTTCCATTTCATTTCTCACAGTTTCCCCAATGCTGATTACTAAAATTATTCTGCAAGGAAATTATTTGGATACAAGGGTTTATTTGAAACGGTATTAGTAGAAAACATAAATAAATTTTAAAATTACGTTAAATGAGCAAATATATTTGGTTTTTCCTTGTAGATGTTGCAATAGATATGGATATGTGAATAAATATTGTTTACAACGAAGTATAAAGAGAGGAAATAATTCTTTGAACCTTTTGTGGTAATATACAATGTATTTGCATTTGTGATTATTATCTTGAGTAATGCAATTTTTTTTAATCCTGTCATTTCTTTTCGATAACTTTATATTTTCAACAAATTGCAGTTGAAAAAAGAATTTGCTTGCTACATAAGTTTCAGCACAAAAATCAGATTCGTCTGTTTGAAACCAATTTGAATTCTTAAGAGAATGTTGGATTCTCTTGAAGTTTTTAAGGTTATAATTTCTAAGCATACGAGGAAGTTTTACAAACAGAAAGAAAAATCAGTAAATAAATTTTAATTAACCTGTATTTCATTTCTTATAAGTTGGAGAGAGAATTTTGAAATTCTTCCACTTAACTTAAAAATTACTCATATTCTAATATGTTTGTTAAAAATTTTTTAAATTGGAAATCAAATAATAAGCTTAATAAAGCGAGTTTGCGAAAATTATGTAAATGTTTAAAAATATTTTATGTTTTTAAATGAATATTTCCACTCTATACATTATTATAAAAATTATCTTGCTTTATTATCGAAGTAATAATGATTTTGGTAAAAGAAAAAAAAAATATCAAGAAAATCCTAGAAAGAACTGTTTATTTAAGTAATGAGCCAGGTAGGTATTTTGAAAATTATATCTTATACCCAATGTATTTGATAATAATTTTAATGAATATAAAGCCATTTCATTATGAAAAAAATTAAATATTTCAAAAATCTTAATACAAATTGGTTTAGAAAAAAAAAATTAAATATTTCAGAAAATATAGAGTCATTTCATTTAAAAATCAAAATCTTTCATGTTTCATAAACAACTATTTTATTTCATTCAGACTAGTAATATTAACATTTTTCTAGTAATGGAATTTAAAATTATATTCTGATCTTTTATCTATTCTTGTATCATATTTAATGATAAAAATTATCAAAAATTTTAGTTATGGTTGGTAACAAAATTATAGTTACGTAAGCAATAATACACTTTAAACGAATAAACTTTTATCAAACAATATATATGAAGAAAATTTTATTTTATTTCATCTAAACTTTTCTTCAAATTCATATTGTTATATGCACTGAGTCCTAGAAAATTGTTTAAAAATGTTACATATTTCAAACCACGGTGAACAAATTTAGCATCGAATGTTTTGTGCAAATTCAGTGAGGAAAAAGCGAGATTGGTTCACAAAAGGCGATCAGTAGTAGCTCTAACAATGTTTTAGAAAAAAATAATCTTAGTATTGAATATGAAATAAATTATAGATTCTGAAATCCATTCAAAATTGCTTAAATTTATCATAAATACATGAGACATAAATTAGGCATCTGATCTATTGTAATAATTCAAGTATTATCGCTTTTAAAATGATAACGACAAGGTGCATATTCTATAGTATGAGTTATTAGCAACTGTGAAATTAATTTATTTACATATGAAAATTGTCTAGGGGCCCGAGATCAAGATATTGTAATAGCCATGCAATTTTGCTAAAAAAAATATATGAATATCTTATTCAAATTGCATGGATATTATCCAATATTGAATGGCATGGAAATACCACATTTTTGGAAAAACTTTTGTTACTTGCGCATCCTGGCCCGAACGTATTGTTACAGATTTTCTAATCTGGCAGACTCGCTTATGTGTATAGTTGGTGATATGTTATAAATGCGCAATCTTTTAGTAGAAGGTAACTGTGCCAATGCTTATTTATAAGAAGGCAGGACAACACAAAGACGACAACTTCTTACAGATGACAAAAATATAAAGTTAAGACGAAAACACAGGACAACACACAGCAGTAATCGACAACAGACAGTAGCAACACTCTACAACAGATAACAGCAGCGCTCTACAACAGCAGCCCATAGTAACAAGAGTTGTCTCCAGAAGTAAAAATATGTTGTGACAGCGTGCATAGGGCACAAAGTGGGAAAACGGAATTCAACAGTAGAAGGGATCATCGGCGCTTTGCATTTAGGTATCTACAGACGACTGTAACTTCCGCTATTTCTTCTTGCTTTCGCAGCCGACTCACAACTTCGATTCGCGAATACTTCCCAGTTCAGGACTGCTCCATTCACGACGAATACACAAGGCACAACGATGACAGCATATGTCGCACAGCAATTCAGCACTCTATCGTTGTTTAGACATTCTCTCGACTACTCTTGACTACTATTCCTCACCTCTTAATTCAGGACAGCTCTCCAGGATTCCTCGATTGACTACTCAGCTTGAAAGTGCTGGAATTTTATAGTTCCCAGGAGGAGATTATAGAAACTTCTAGACCAATCAAGGCATATCTGGATGTATCTCGGTTTATGTTGGACGAAGTGAAAAAAAATCCCAGATGTTTCGGGTAATAATCATTTTGCCGCCAAGCCCTGAGACCTCTGATGCGATACCCGGGTATCGTCCAATACAGGTGACTGTAAATCAAACTTTCTTACGATGGTAATATTAGTACGAAAAAGAAAAATAACAGGTTAGTAACAAAATTAAATAATTGTGTTATAAACTGAATGCATATTGATAATTTTTTTCATTGAATTGTTCAAATTTTCTTCAGCATTTTTTGCATGAAATAATGCCCCTTCGAACACTCCAATTAGCATGTAAATATTATCCATTGCTGTATTAAAAACATGTATCTAAACATAATTATTTACCTAAAACCTACCCTTTTAGCATTTCAGGTGAGCATGTAACTTTTTTAATGAACTTTGGGAATACCTGCATCTGTGTATGCTTCATACTAAACATAAGATTTTATTCTTAGATTTATATTAGTTTGTAATATTTTATCTGTTATAACTAGTATTGTTTTGCTCTAAACCAGAAAAATTCCAGTAATGTATAATTAAATGCGTTTGAGCATAAATAAATGAAAGTGATGAATCTTGCTTTTGAATGGCATTGTTTACCCCCAGATGAACGAAAATATGGAAAACATCGAATAAAATTATTATATTAATCTACAAAAGTATTATCTCTAAATATCCCATCATATTATATTTGGGGTTATTTTATCTCCAAATGTCAGAACTAAATCAGAATTTACCCTTTCAAGCATCATCAAGTGGGTTTAATATCATTTCGGCCAACAGACGAAATCACGATTCTTTCTTCAGGAGCTCTTGTTTCATAGACTTGGCTAGATACCAAAGGGTCAGACTCATATTCCTTTTACATTTTTTATTCAAATAAAAGGTCATGGAAAAATATTTTGGGCTTATTGGTCAGATATTTGTTATAAAAATTATTATTTCTATTTAGAAATTCCAAAGGAAAGGAAAAAATTAAGGTCAAAATATAAAATAATCAACAAATAATATTTTTAAATCTATGATTAAATATCATAATAAATTGTTAAATTTCTTTTATACTTGTTTGTATTCGAAATTTGAAGAAGGATATCCTCAACTCTTTTACAGTCAGATTTATCGTGATGCGTTATTTTATTAAATATTATGTTCTTGTACATACTGATAACTTAATTCGAAGCAGTAACGTCATATAATCAACAAATAATATCAATTATATGATATTTAAAAAATCTATCCATCTTAAGCATAAGAATAGAGTAAATTTTTGATTAAAACTCATCTATATTTTCCTAATTTTACTCCTCATTTTAATTTTTATATATTATTTCATATTATGCATGGCTAAATTAATAGATATTAATAAAGTTTCTACCTTTATTCAATCCATCTGTTAATGAAACCTGCAGTTTTCGCTGATGAAAATTCTGATATAGAAAAATCAGAAGTTAAATCATGCGGTATGCATGGAAGACAAATATAGAAAACCATAAAAATTAAAAATTATTATTTCACTCAAATAGAATAAAACTTATTAAATTACAAAAGCTTCTGTCACTATATATAATAAAACTGCATTTAATTTTTTTATTATTCAAATAATTTTTAAAAAATATCACCAAAATTGCTAAAATATTTATTTTAAATATATGCTTATTTAGCATTATTGGATAACTCTATTAACTCTATTTTCCCATAATCACAGGAAATTATCTAACTTTTCTTTTTTTATTTTGAATTTTAATGTACATTATATTTAATTGGAGCTGTTATTAGAACTGCATATGGAAAACGAATGTTACTCATGTGCATAGAAAGTATAGGTTATAAAACATTTAATGGAAACCTCCCTTTATTAAATATTCTTAGTTGTATATATAACTAAAAATATTTGAGAAAAATAATTAATGACACCTTTAGAATCCGCTTCAACATTAATCTGCATTTTTCTTAATCATATTTTCGATTAAATTAATGTATTAAAATTGTGAAAGTGATCAGATATTTATTAAAATTCAGAAAGAGGTAAGAGTAAAATTTAGTTAAACAAATAAGTAGTTTTTTATTGAAAACATTCAGAGATTTCATGAATATTTTTATTAAGAATTCATGAATATTCTAAATTATTCTGGATATTAAAGAAACAAAATAAATCTTAAGTCTCTCTTGTTGCACCTACAATTTCGGAAAATTTCAGAAATGAAACAATTTAATAATGGGAAATAATTTTAAAAATCAAAATTAATTAAACTAGTCTTACATTTATTTGAGAATATTACAAAAATCCATATCTTTCGTTTTCAGATCTTACTTTACATTTACTTTTCCAGAAATAAAATTTCAGAGATCTTCGAATAATTATAACTTTTAAATAGCCAATCTGAACAAATATTATACAGCAAATAATATCAAATAGCATTGAAATTAATTGGAGATATAAATATTTATTACTTGAGGGAGTTTTCATTTTATAGGATCACCAACTATTTCCGTTCTCAGATTGCAATTTATAATTAGGCGTTCTGAAATTAAGTTTTTAAAGGCCTTGCATTTGATTGCTTTCAAGAATTTCAGCAATCTTGATTATGTCCTCTCGTTTGGAATGATTTTCATTTATAATGGAGTTGTTTCACGAGGTAGGAATAATTTAAAATGTTCCTAAGCTCACTTATTACATATCACGTGTCAAAATAAAATGGCAATTAATTCTACTGTAAAATATGATATTTGTATATACCACGAAAAAGAATTTATAACGTTTCATTCCTTCAGATGAAAGGATATATCCTACTTTTCAGTAATTCTATTAAAATTAATAAATCACTATCGTAGATATTAATATTTACATTAAGTCCTTTACGAGTACTGTAATGTATGATTAATATATTTTTATTGGTGAATATTAATTGTATATATACAAAGAATGGAGCAACTGAATCTTTAGAGTAAATGAATAATTCCTTTATTCAAAAAAGGATTATTAAAAACTATTCGAATATGCTACAATCATTGTCACGTAATTGATGTAATATATATTAAAATGTGTAAAATGTAAAAGAAATGAACTTTTACAAAAAGAGAATAATAAGGTTAGACAAAAACCATGGTTAGACAAAAAAATATGGTATGCAGTAAACAAATATAGTATACAATACCATATTTGTATACCATTTATTAATTTAGAATAGTATTCAGTAATTGTAAATATTTTATCGTGTCACTAATGTTATATTTCTACCTTATTGGATAACTTATGTGCATTAATAAAATTGAAAATCCAGTGATTTCATAGTCGATACGTTGTTAATAAAACTAATTCTCAACTAATGTTATGTAGTACTTTTATCACTCAATTCTAATTTTTACCAAAATAATCAGATTCTAATAAATATTACAATATTATTCAAGACATCCTATTGGAATATTGAGAATTATTTTATACATATTGAATATACTTGGTGTACTTTTACTAATTTTTTTCAGATTCCTATAAGCTATGGCGAAAATGCTTTCAAATCTGTTGATCTGATATTAGAATTCAATAGAATATGTAAAATCGTAAACACTATATCGGACGACAGCTACTATATATATTTGGAGAGGTAAATATTTCAGTCCCCTTTTTTAGAATAGTTTGAAATGTTCTCTAAGGAATTTCAAATGCATCCTGAGTACTATTCGATCAAACATTAATGCAACAGTATGTAAGTTTGCATGGTGAATGAAAAGAATAACTATATATTTTTCTTTATAATGTAACTGATATTAAAACAGTAACCATGATGATATGTATTCATTTATTATGCTTATCTAATTAAATTAATGTTTGGGTAATGCATTTAATATTCGGGTAGCATTTAGTGTTCATGGAATGTATTTAATGATCACAATCTGAACAATAATTATCGATTCTAAAAATCTATGTGTTACATTGTTTTCAGAACAGAATCATATTAAGAAGTGAAAGCCAATTGATTTATCAAAAAACACTATATTGTGGGTTAATAAATCATTTAACTTATCAGTACAAGTTTATGAATTTAAAAAGAGAAGCTAATTGGAAAACTGGTTGAATAGTAATGATTGTCACAATCCCGACACAACTTATATTGGAAATGTACAATTTAAATCACAAATTAACAGTAGAAATCAATGTAAATTCAATTGAGTATTATCTGCCACTTTTTGACTTATGCAGCAATTGTTCATGTTTCTGGGAAATTATTTTTCGAATGAGAAACGCTCAATTAAAGATTTATCTAGCAATACTTTTCATCACTGTGCCTTCATTTTATTTGATAACCAATTGGAAAAATACCAAGAGAGCCATTAAAATTCATAATAATCATAAAAAAG
>JAPMOQ010038292.1:327-12592 GCA_026543055.1 Argiope trifasciata
CAGTTTGAATAGTGAATAATTCGTATTTTTATTGAATTCTATCAGTTACGATTTAGTCAAGTTCCACTGCACTTAGAAATTGTGTAATTAGGTAAGATTACAAATGAAAAATAAATTTTTCCATGAACAATCAAATATATATTACCCTGTATTTCGAGGTAAAATGATTAATTTTTTTGTAAGCTTATTTGATTCAAATGATATTTTTAGTGCGACATCTCGTCGCCAGTGCTCGTAAACGGATATTGCTTCGTCCTCTTTATTGCCAAAATTAAATAGAATTCCTGGAAACAATACCTACAGTTTATTGATCTTCCCACATTGTTTGAATTTCAAAAGCATAGTCGTAGCAAATAAAAATCTCTTTATTACAGTATTGCTATCCAGGATTTAAAAAAGAAATTGAAAATGTTTTATTTATGATACATTACACGTTCATGATAAATAAAATTTGACAGAATAGTAGGAATAATGTTGTTTTCGAATGAATTTTTACACTCCGAATTGACCTTTCGAGTTGATGACATTATTTCACCCTGAAGAAATCAGCGCAGAAATTTCAAATTAATTAATCATTTTTTCTTCTGATTTCAATCGAGTTTTGAAATTTGATTTTCAGATTTTATGTCTCTTTTTTCTGGGAAACTTATTTAATTATGCGAAATTTTTTTAATATTTTTATACATTTATGTATATATCAATTTTTCTCTACGTGGGTAGTTTTTTATATTTTGCGTATAAGATCTCAATTAATAGCCATATGATTGTTTTCCTCTATCCACTAAGTGGCAGTCTATCAGAAGAAAAATATTATTTTCTAGCTTTTCAAAAGTTGTGTAGTTAAATTACTTAGAACTTGCGTCTGGACCTGGATAGTCTGGTAAGTAAGATGCTAGATTCTGAGATCTAACTCCGCTAGTCGAAGACCCCCATGTATTTAGTGGCTGCTGTACTCAAAAATCCACCACGGACACAAAGTTCTTCATGTCAAAAGTAATACCAATGGGGCACTGATTGAAAGATGACATTTCTCTGATTCAGGTGATGATCTGTGCATGAAATGCATGAATGAAGTCCGCTCCGTAAAAAGAGTTGTGACGTGTGAGTAGCTAAGACATACTTCTTCTTCTTGCATACAGCCGACCACCCAGCCACCACTGAACGTAGCAGTATCGCTAGGATTTGTTGAAGTCGACTGTTGAATAAGTATTGTCCAACCTTACATTGACCGAACAGTCAAATTAACATTCCTTTCGGGGTAGTAAATAGCAGTCTTTCTTCCCAACTGCACTCTCTCAAACAGTTGGAATAAAACTATCAATCTTTAACATCATATCCTTCATTTTTTTTTATAGAATACTTTAATTTCTAAGACGAAAATCATTTCTAATTAATGTTTGGCGCAGAATGATCAAATCTGGTCTTTGTGCCATAAAACCAAACCAAATCAAACCAAAAGTTAAACATTTCTTTAAAATCTTTCAAAAATACTTTCTCTTATATTAAGATATATCGTAATTGTCAAAATATTGTGATCTTTACGAGTCTTCATATTTCATATCTCTTTCAGTTAGAAGCACTCATTTTGGTCATTATGTCTGTCTGTGAACCAGATAATAATACTAAAAACTTTTTTAGCTAGACGAATGAAATTTGATTAATGAAATAAAGTAGATAATGTAGCTAAGTGTAATAATGTAGAATTCTATCAAATGTTGTAAGAAATTCATTATGAGGAGATCTGTACGAGTTTGAAATTGAGCTATGAAATTTGAACTGAATTGGTAAACGAGTTGATCATCTGTTATTTTGTGTTTTCACATTCATGTAAACGCAATGACTCTTAAGCGCAATGATTAAAATCCATTCAATTTTGTATAAGACTTTTTGATTAGAAATGTAGCTAAGTGTTAAATTTTGATTTTAGTTGGTCTGAAAAAAAGAATTTAAAATACATATTCACATGATAAATACAGTAAAATTATTAGATTCCCGAAAAAAAAAATGTATATTTCGCCACTATTGTTTGATAGTATCATGCAATGCATTCGCGAATTCATTCAGAATCCTCTGTTTTCCGTGGAGGTACAGAAATAAATTCATACAATAGTTCCTATGAGGAAGAATTAAAAATAAGTGTAAAAAAACATTGTTTTCAAAAAACAAACATGTATCAGAAAATAAATTTGCGACAGAAAAAAATTCACTTCCACGCGTCATCTATCAATGCATTTTATTTAATTAAAGAATAACAAAAATGTATTCAAACAAAAACCCCTATCTGGAAGAAATAAAAAAAACATTGTTTTCAGAAATTGAGAATTCAATCACAAACATTTTTATCTTGAACAAACAACCAGCTCTAATTTTATTCTCTCTGATAATATTCTATTCATATTGCATAAGTATATATTCAAGAATATTTTTTTAAATTTATTAACAGAAAGTAATGACCTAAAATCTCTTTAAATTTAATATTTCTTGAAAAGATAATCAGAACGATTAAAAGACAGTTATAATGAATGTTGAAAGTAAGTTTTTCTGACATTTTTAATCTTTGGAAATATCGTTTGCTTATAACCTGATTTGAATATCTTCATTCGAATCGTGCCAAAAATTTTCATTTATCTCTGAATTGTTTTGCGAATATCTTTTAAATAAGGATTCATTATCAAATTCAAGAATCTTTGATTCTCAAGATGAAATTGTGAGAATTTAATTGAAAGCAGTTTAATGCACTTACAAAAATATTTTTTTAAAAGAATCTTTCTCGTTATTTTTATTTCTTCTCTTCTTGAAAAGAGAAAAGCGACGAAAACACTAAATTTAATTATATAAATTATTATAAAGAAGAATATTAAATTCCAGAATATTTGCTTACGAAAGCGGAAATAGAAGAATTTTATTAAAGACCATTATTAATAACTATTTGGAAATGTGATTTTAAAAGTTTTTCTTCTTTTTCTTCTCAGTGTTAAAACAAATTGCCATGAAAACTACAAATTTAATTACAAAAGTTTCAAAACATTCTTTTACTATATTAAATACCAGATATTTATAATATTTTTTTACTTTATATTCTTGATATCCGTTTTTTTCTCACATTCGTAATACAAGTGGCGCCACTTATCAGAATTTAATTAAATTAATGATTCGTTGATAATTATCATCGATAGTACATTAGTGTGAAAACATTCTAAACTTATGAACCAAATTGTATAAAATAACACTTTTACGTTTAACACTTTTATAAAATAAAAGTGTAATGAAAAGGAACGGAATGAACCGATATGCAATGGCAGGTTTAAAAATACAATTTCGCTTTATGATTTCTTACGTTATTGAAAAATAAGGATTTGAAATATTTATATTTATTTATTTTTAGTGACGAACTGTATTTAATGATAAGTTTGACGCCAAGAATATTGATTGCTTATTGAATTGGTTAGTTACAATTTAATCTCTTATGTCTAACTTGATATTGAAAAATCACCAAGTAAAATAATTCAGAGCATCATTAAAATCATACCATAGCATAACATATATTCTGTTTATTATCATGATAGAACATGATGTTGTTTTGGTTAAAGGTGTTTGAAACCTCAAAAGAGTAGGCAACAAATTGAAAATCTATCGCTTTTTCGTTTTCAGGATTATTAGAAAATAAAACAGAAGGATGTCACATTTGGCCAACTAAAGTTACAACATGATTTCTAAAATATTCATTCTCTGAATTCTTATGAATTGTCTTAATTAATCTAAGTCATTAATCAGTTTAAACAGGTTTGAACAATCACGTGATTATCAGATTATGCATGCGTCGATATTTAGAAAAACGAGACTTCTCTCTCTATGTATAGATAAGTCTCGCGATTTCAAACCAGTTTAAATTGGTTTAAACTGACTAATGACTTAAATTAATTAAAACAAATACTGACTTAAAAATAATAATGTTCTTTCATGATAACTTGAAATTTTGATCACAGATTTCATTTTTCCTTTTTTAGATATAATTTTATATCCATGATTCCAACTAACTGCTAGATCTTATCCCGGAACTGGAGACAGGAGTCAAAATGACTCCACGTTGTTCATTGACTCTGGTTTTCATTTTTTTTTTTTACTTTGAATACAATAATTTTCTCATATCTTCAGTATGAGGAAATAATTTTTTAGCAGTATGTTGACAGAAGAATAAGTTTGAGCACGTGCGTATAACTGAGTTATTACTTTCCTAAGTTTTTGTTGTTATTTATGGAATTATTGACTCTACTTTCCTGAAAACTGTGATTGAAAAATTATATAACGCACCAGTTCATTTTGCATTTCAATTCCTCTTCCCTTGTCTAAAGTAAATTATAGTTGTTTAAAAAGAAATGAGTAGCACTCAACCAGGACATTCCAGATTGTAATGCAATGATTTGAAGAATGCAAAATGTCCCCATATGCGATAATCCCGATATTGCGTAGCAGAAACGATTATAAGAGATCACGAAGAAGCAAAAACACAAGAAAGTGATAAAGTTTGCACAAGAAAGTTTTTGCAAACAAATGCACAAGAAGGTTTTTCTATGATAAAAGCAAAATAATTCCACTTGGTCTAAAAAGCATATTGTTTTGAATCTGTCCGGAATTCGTCCTAATTTTGGACGATTTCTTAGATTTGGATAGTCTTCTGATTTGATATAATGGAGTTACGCGGCTTTATGGGTCAATAGAGGATTGGATTAGAGTGGGAATCGAACCTGGGGCCTTTAGGTTTGTTGCCGCGTTATATAATCAATCGGCAAAAGTGATCACTAATGTCTAGTGGCTGTTACTAGCTTATTAAGATACAACCGAAATACTCCCCCACCAGTGAGCCTGCGGAGAGATGAGCGATTTTTAGCGCCAAGCGTTTTTGAAGAGCGTGTGAGAGTTCACCCTGCTTCAAGTGAGTCTGGCGACTTAGAGTTGCTGATCTGGAGAGATGTTGCTGCGTCAGTTGAGTTTGACGACTTTGCTTTGGTTGCGTTTGCTGCGGTTAGATGGCACCCTGTAAGCAGTTTGAAGGTTCATTGTCCGAGATCACCAATGTAGCGCATTGAATTGTGGTGTTGTACCAATGTGGATATTGAATTCCGCAAAGGATCGAACTCGCGACCTTACGATTTGCAATCGCGTAATATAGCCGCTAGATAAAAGCAATCACTTTTGTCGAATAATTATGTTACGCGGCTACAAACAAAAAGGTTCCAGTTCCGATTCCCACTGGTCTATTATTTTACTCTGCTGCTTTTAAGTTTGAATAATTGTAAAAAGAATAAATAAATATTCTTAGAATAATATTTTAAAATCTTGTTGTCTTCATTTTTGCTTGTTAAATTTTAACAATTAGTCATTAGTATCCTTCTGTGATATCTAAACGAAGTAAATACTAATTAGAACGTCTGGCGGTTTTATTCCCATAATATGTTTCCAATATTTAACATTTTAAATTTTAGTATTTTTAATCGTTACATGATTGGCAGAATCTATTGTGTTTCCAAAATTAATTCCAATGCCGTTTACAAGCGATAAAAAAGAAAAATAACTAGTTTTTTTTGACTGCGTGCCTCTGGTTGCGTGAGGAAAATCAAGTACTTAGTTAGAGATTAATTGCTTTGTTTCTCATGCTATAGTGTATTTTTCTTGCATGGTGTGATAAAATGTGTTTACTTCGCTAACAAAATACTCATAGATAAATTAAAAAAATAATTTTTAACTAAACTATAAGAAAAGAGGGAAAAAAACTCTCCACTGTTTTTCGGATTTAATGGATAGGACTGGTTAATGTAATGTATTAGAGCTAAAGCCATACATGGTTCGTGAATTATATTGTCACGAACATGCAAATAATAACAAGTCACAAAGCAACACTATATCGTTTATTGGTTTTAAGTAATTCATAACATGCAGACGAAGATCTGATTTCACTTCTTGTGGAACTCAGAATTTATAATATAGAGCTCTAAAGAAGGTTATAGAAAGTTTTAGAAGCTTCTACAACATTGACAAATGAATGTTATGAAATTCAAATTAAAGTTCAGCGTTAAATTAATTTTACTTAGCTGAGATTTGAACCCCCGATGTTGTGTTCTGAGAACGCTTACTTTACCACTAAGCCACACTGACTTAATGTAGATTTTCCCTTTTTGGCGATATGGTTGGGGTTTAAATTAAATAAAAGGATCATAGGATTAGAAATCAATTCGAATATAACACAACACATTATACTCGAAAATCTGTATATTTCATGAATTGATGAAAGGATCTGTTTATTAAAAGGATAAGACAATCATGAAACGGATTGTAAACAATCACGGAAATAAATATTTTCGTAGAATATATCACAAATTAATTGTCATATACATACTCAAAATTAAGCTTGTAAAGGTGAAATAAGATGATATTTTAAATTTTAATAGTTTAATTTTATTAATTTTTAAAAATCTGTATTACTTTTCTAAATATTACAATAATTTTAGCAGTTATGTGAACAAAATGCACATAAATCAATTTTTTTAAAACTTTCTCAGCCATCTTTGCAATTATTGAAAAAGTTGTTGATGAATCAAAGAGCAAAACCAACCAAACAAGTTAAAATAATGTTTGTTTAATCGATACAGATTTTTGGTCCAAGGATAATTTCAATTAACTAAAATAAGGGTATTAAAAACACTGCAAACATTTGACGATTTATCGACAAACAGCGGGTGACCGAACTCCGCTCGGAGAAAACAGGTATCGAAGCTAACTCGAAGATTTAAATTTTCAATTGTGATTTATCAAAACAATACATGCCATAAGAAAATTTGTGAAACCATGGGTGAAAAGATAACCGGTTAAAGTGCACCATTGTAAACTATTCTAAACAAAGTTACAGTTTGGAAAGGGAACTATTCTATACTAAGGTAAAGTAAAGGTAAAGATGGAAGTGTGTTGAAGTTCAATATTTTTGACAAATTTATTTAGAAAAACCAAACATCTATACATACATAAGAAACATATTATAAACCTATAACAGCATAAACATAAAACTTTATTAGTTCGCCATATTGGCTATAGATGGCAGCACGTTACCGCTTGAAAATTTAAGTAGCCATTATGGCGAACTAATAAAGTTTGAAAATATCCTATCTGTAAATCCGAACTGCTCGACCGTAGCGCTTCAAAACCGGCGCCAATCGATTCTTCGTCGCCAAAAACCCCAGACCCCCAAGTTTACCGGAGTTTATTAATTCTGGGGCGATTTTCGACTTGGCAACCATTCCTCGTATTATATTTATCGACAATTAAAGTTATTACTTGACTTCCAAAACATACATTCGCTGAATTCTTACGAATTGACTTGATTAATTTAAGTCATTACCAGTTTAAACCAGTTCAAAACAATCACGAGACTACATAGAGACCAATAGAGAAGTCTCTTGACTGTTTCAAATCTGTTAAACTGATTAAAGACTTAAATTACTTAAGATAAATAATAATAACGTAAAAATAATAATGTTTTCACATGATAACTTGAAATTTATCATAGTAGATTTCATTTTTTATTATATTATATTTTATATTTTTTTATATTACATTTTATTATATATGTTTTTTTTGAAGATTATACATTTTTTCTCCATAGAATATAGTAATAAAATTTTCGAATTTTCAATTCCAGTTTTACAGACATTTTTTTAAGATAATTTCTTTTATTTGACAAAATATTCAAACTGTGTTTATGCTTTATTCAACTACTATTATCTTTAGTAAAATTACGATATTTTTTCGTGGTGTACAATACAAAGGAATTAATTCTTTCAAATATAATAGTTTATGAGATTAAGCTAGAGCTCTTCATGTTAAATAACAAATTGCTAAGGTTATTCTATTTTTAATTTTAAATGGCTAGAAAATGAAAGCGCATCCTGCAAAACGCATGGAATAATTATAATCCGAATAATCAATTATGGTTCATTTGTTTCGTCTGAGATAGTGGCGCGGAATTCTCGCTTGACAGCTGTTATCGCAAGAAAATAAACACTCACTTCTTCGATAGTGACGTCACAGTTACAACTCTGTTTTGCATACAAATGTAAATCAAAGTTTGCTAAGATAACAACTGTCTGATAGTTGTTGATCTAGATTCCAGTTTCGCTCTTTTGCTTGCAACATGCAGTAATGGTAAGTATATCAAAATTTTGTAATTGAATACTTAAATTATAAAGATGTAAACAATTTTAAATAGCAGTGTATATTTTTTGAATATGGTTTATTTTGATAAGTATGAATTCTAAAAAAGCATTGATTAATTTTGTATAAAACCAAATGACTTATTAATTAAAACCTCTGATCATTAATTATTTGCCAATAATCATTGTTAAGAAGTTCATTCTTAAACAACCTTCATATGGTTTGAAATGTGAGTTTAATATAATTAATCAAAACTATTATCGAATCAAACTTTCATGCCGGTGGCATATTTATTGTGAACCAGACCTACATAAAATGCCACTAACTCACTTTTGGCAATACGGAGGTCTTAGTTATATCACCACCAGACCACCAATTTTAGCAAAATATCTAGATGTTAATTTAGATTATCTAAATGCTTAAGACAAAACATACTTGAATGAAAAAGTCAAAGGATGCAAACTTTATTATTATTTATTTATTTGAAATATCAAAATGAGGATATTTAGTTGCATCTTCTTAACATACTATTTTTCCTTCTGTAACATATCAATCTGTTGTAAAATCTTTTACACCGTATTATGCTTTCATAGATAATAGATTATCGGAGATATTACAAATCCTTTCTAGACACATTATTTCGACGATTCGAATAACTTGCATTAATTCTCCGTTGTGAAGCAACGCAAGGATTGTTTAGAGCAATATTATTGCAAGAGGTTAACTTTATTTAGATTATAGTTTTAATTTTCGATTCAAATTACCAAAACATTTTCTGCTATTTTGACTAATTGATTAATGCCTTATTGGTTTTGGTTTTTATGAGATTTGAAGCTAAGTAATCCCTCATTTCGTTTGTAATAGGTTATCAAACGAATAATAAATCTCTGTTATTTATAAATGGAAACATACTGATTACCTCTGAAATAATCGTGTGCCAATTATTTTGTAATTCTTTAATAACATGTAATAAATCCAGCTTTTTGTTCTTGAAACTTTCTCGCTTTATTTTCCAATAAAGGTCTTTTATCCCTGCTTTCATATAAAATTGTGGACCCTGGGTAAGATCGTGGTAAAGTGATCCTCACCTTGCGCCGCATTAGTGAATGATAATTACTCAGAATTAATTTTATTTATTAGATTTTAAATTTAGATCTTTGACATGAATCTATCATTTTTTCTGAATCTATCTCAAGAATATGTATTTTGGAGCATGTTTTTACTGGTCGACTGCTACCAATATTTGACACAAAAGTTAGTCATCACAAGACAGCATACCTAATTTGATTAATTTAAATCTTTGAGTTATTGCGTTTGTATGAGTGTGGAAATATAAATTGACAGGTTTTTAACAATTTGGTGGCTTTGCTTCAAAATGTGATAAGTTTGTGTGCTGTGTGTGATAAGTTTAAATGCTTTATTTGTGTAGCAAGTTTTATTTATTTAATTCTTTGCATTTTATAGTTACTGTACTCACTTGAAGTCAAGTATCTTGGATTTCTGAATGGATTTCATTCAAAATTTTATAAAATTCTATAAATTCAGTCTTAGTTTGATACACCAAATTTCATGCGTCCGTCAAAGGCATTTTTGAACTTTCATATTCAGAGACAGAAATAATGCTAAAAAGTTGTTTTTCGAACTAGCGACAATCTGAAATCTGTATATTAGATAAAATTTCCTGTTCAAATTTTTTTGGACGATTGAAATATTTTCTCTTTTTCATATACAAGAAAGTATTGGGATGTTGAGTAAGTTCTCTCAGTTTTTTCGCGAAGAAACGGCGAGAAATAATCTATATTTAAGAAAATCTCTAAAAAACATGTTACTGAAAGAATTGTCCATTGCTAGTCACTACTTTTTCCCATCTTTCTGGTAATTTATGAAATCCATGTCTGAAGGACGACACGTCTTTTGAGGCTGTCCAAGAGTCGATCCAATTTTTGGCATCTTCATAAGAACGGAAATGTTGCACAGGCAGACTATTTGTCGTCGACTGGAGTAAGTGATAATCAAAAGGGACAATGTCCGGTGAATACAGAGGGTGAGTTAAGCGTTTCCAAGTAGATTGTAACTGGTTTTACAACATTTGGCGATAGTTTTCATGCTGGAAAATGACCTTGTTCTATCTCTGTTCGTATAGCGAGCGTTTTCCTTCAGTGCTCGGCCTAATCGCTCCAATTATAGTCTGTGGCGATCTCTCTATTGATAGTTTTATTTGGTTTGAGCAGCTCATAATAAATTATACTCAGCTGATCCCACCAAATGCTGAGCAGAAGCTTGGAATCATGGTATTCAGCTTTGCTGAAAATATTGATGTATAAGCGGGTTTACCCCATAAATTCCCACACTTAGGGTTATCGTAGTATATTCATTTTCCATCGCTAGTTATGATACGTTGCAAAAATCCTTTTCTTTTCTGCCGTTGAAGCAGTTGTTCGCACGCGAAAAGACGCCGTTAGAAGTCTTTCGACTTCAACTCGTACTGCAATATATGACCTAGTTTTTGAACCATTCCGAGAACTTTCAAACGTTTCGAAACTTTTATGTGATCAACTTCTAATTATTCTGCGAGATAAGCTAATGTTGGACATGAATTTTCATGAAGTAATTATTCTAATTGCTCGTCTTGAAACTTCTTCGGTGCGCCATAGCGTTCTTTATTTTCAAGATCAAAATCCTTATTTTTTAAAGTGTCTAAACCAATTTCTACAAATTGTTTCAGACAAAACAGGGTCGCCGTTATTCTGAACAAGAATTCTGTGAGCTACAAATGCAGATTATTAAAAAATAAAATGGGGTGAAAAAATTCCCCTCTTTTTTTTGGCATGATATTTGACATATTTAACTGGATGAAAAATAATTTATGCACCTCCGCGAAATAACATACACTGAATTTTAAGTTTGTTAATAGATACATCAATATCGTAAACTAACTCAGTCAAGTCCGATAATACCATCTGTTGGAAAATAACGAGAACTTATTGAACTTCCCAATAAAAATCGGACAATAGTTAGAACTACGGAAGATTTGCTCCCTCATTATTTTTTAAGTAGTCCAAATTAAGAAACATTGTACTATTATACGTTAGCATAATTATTGTGTTTATAAAATATTTCTTAGAATCAAATCTTATGCTTTAAGTTTTTTATGGTAATGGGCAAATGGCAATAGTTTGCATCGAATTCTGTTCCTTCGAAATTCGCAAATGCAAATTTATGTCTTGAGTTTGCACTTTCAAGACCTGACTTAGTCTTGCCCTAGTTGTATTAATGTCCAGTTTCAAAGCAACACTAGACTTATTTTTCTAACTAACTTCCTAATTTTGAACCACGGTCAGATATCGAGGACGACATTTGAGCTGGCCCTCCCTCTCCAAACTTGCACACCACACCAGAGGGAGGTGGTTTAGCCCCGACGGATTTAACGTGCACCAGACCCTCTTACACGACGGTTCTTTGATGGTATCTGATCTCGAAACCTCTGTTTCCGAAGCCGAGGCCTTAGCAGCAGGCCACCGTGGTTCCAACGATTTGACGAAGATATTAACTTGATAGCTAATATCTTCCAAAGATTGAATAATAAAATTAATAATGTATTTCGTGTTATTACATAAATATCTTATATAATTATAAAATATATTGTATAAATTATATAAAATATCTTATAATTTTTGTATTAGTTTTCAATAAACTTCCATGAAAAAATTATTTTAAATTTTAGGAGCATCAGATCGTACTTTGGTTCTCTTTTCCTGCCTTGTAACTGCATTTCTGGATAAATGAAGTATAATATTTAGTGTAATTTATTGAAAATTTTATTATGATTTGGAGCTATGGGTGATATTCGAAGAACTAATTTAAATTTTCCTGTCACTGATTTGACAAACGATAATGCTTCTAACAGTAACAGCATCATTCGATATTTTGATCCTATTAGGAAGGACATCAATAAGAGAACAGAATTAATTGATATGACTGATGAAAATAATCATGGTTCTTATTCTAATACACCTGTTATTGATTTAACTCGTGATAATGATCAGTTTTTAAGTAACAGAGT
>JAPMOQ010038292.1:12602-23707 GCA_026543055.1 Argiope trifasciata
ATGATCAGTTTTTAAGTAACAGAGTACCAGTTATTGATTTAACTCGTAATAAAGATTCACTTCTTAATAATATGATACCAATTATTGATCTGACAGATGACGATGTCCAGGATATTGCAAATAAAATACAATGCATTGATTTGACGGAGGATGAGGCATCAAATCACAGCCATACCAATCAATATCCTTCAAGTATTAATGATACACACACTGATGCCAGCAAAGAGTTTATTGATTTAATTGAAGACAATAATCAGGATTCTTTTACTGACATACTACCTATTGATTTAAGTAAAGCTAAGGATCACATTCCGAATTCAGGAACACCAAATATTGATATGGAAAGTGTCGATATTCAAGATACTACTGCTTTATCACACAGAAATGATCTGACTTATGGTAAAGAGCAAAATACAAGTCCTTGTTTTTCAACAACTGACGCAACAAATGACGTAGATCAAGTTATAAATCGAAATATTTCGGGCGTTGATTTGTCTTTCAATAAAGATAATAATCATAAACCAGCCAGTGGTCGGATAGAAAATGATGATAATGTTTTTGGGCACTCTTCTGATGTAAAAATGCAAAATTATGAGGCTATGAGATTTTGCAATTTTCCTGTCATTTTGCCAGAAACTGTTGCTGAAAGTAATCACAGAATATCTACCAATAATTTCTGCAATGATGTGGTCGAAAACAATGTCTTAAAATGTAATGAAACTTTTAATAAGAATTTAATGCATGCTGGTACTTCTCGTAGAATGCAGCAGTATTATCACCAGAAAGAAAGGGTTCTGTCGAATGCTCTACCAACAAATAACTTTGGAGGAGGAAAAAAGTTTAGTCCAAGTAGATCTGAGAAAAGTCGTCAAGTAAGTAAACTTAATAAATATATAATATAGAGCTATAATTATTAAAAACTTAACTAATGCAAAAAATAATACTTTCTTTTCTATTATACCAAGTGGTAATAAAAAAGCTATCCCAATATATGAGGTCAGATCTATTATACCTTCAGAGGAACGAAATTTTTGCTTCAAGATATTTTGAGATATGTACTCAAAATTTATACGTAAAACAACAGTTTAAACTCTAATAGCTACATTTACAGATACAAAATTTCCCAATTTAGATATGACATCACTTTTCTTTTGTATTGAAATATTTTTTCCATAAAAAATAACAATGAATGGCATTGGTACTGTACCTAAATCATACGAAAAATCACCAGCGATAGACAAAGAAGAAAAGAAAAAACAACAACCAAAAGCAGCAGAGACAACAGAAAGTAAAACATTTCGCCGATTTTTCATTGACCTACTTCCACCACTCAAGCACAATAACACTTTGGATCCGGCCTAGAACCACAGCGCATAACATACCAAGAAGAGTTTGTTGTACTATCGTGTCTGTGGTAGGTTTACCATTGGCAGACATCACAGATGTTTTCTCTTTTGTTCTTAGCCTTTCAAGAACTCGTTGATTTTCCTGTTACATATACAGGTTTAAAGCTATTTACTATTTTTCTGTTAGGGATAATACACTCCAATAAAAAATTGTGTTGCCATTTAAAAATTTTGAAACTTTGCAATCGTAACTGTTGTTTTTCATATGAATCTTAATCGCATACCTCAAAATATCTCGAATTAGAATTTTATCCTATTCTTTTGAAGGTTATGATAGTTACGGCCTCGTATATTGAATTTAGTTTTTTAAAATAATTATCTGTGTGTGAATAAATGTAAGAGATGAAAAAAAGTAAATTCTGTCAATTGTAGAATGTAATCCTACCTCATTCTTATCGATATTTTAGTTTTTGAAAAATATCACTAGGGGCACTGATTCAGTGGTGATCGTTCGCTGATTCAGGCCTAAATTACAATCTGTGGATGAGTGTATGAAAAAACATGAATGAAATTCTAACCCGTAAAAAGGGTTGCGAAGCATAAGTGGTAAAGTCATACTCTTGGTTCTGAATAATGCTACTGAAAAAAATCAAGAGACGCACCCTATAGACTTAAATCGCTGTCTTCGTGACAGTGGGCTTGTCCAATGGCAGATGCCTTAAGGAAGCAACACAAAATAGCTTTTTTCAATATCAAAATGCTATATTATGAATATTTTATTACACTTCTGTTTCTTAAAGAATATCTTACGTATATAACATGTTTTAAATTTTATTGATTCGCAATAAAATGATTTTTAATTGCACACTTTCTTCTTAAACGTTGCAAAAATTTATTTTTTAAAAATACTCCAAGTGAATTGTAGTAATCTTTTTTGACCATCCTTCTTAATGACTGTTTGAAATTCTGTCTTACTATTTTCTTTCAAGTTGCTCAATTTTCTTTGATGTAAAAAGAGGTGCTATGTGCAATATTAGCGGAAACAACGATATATTTTTTTCAATAATGTTTAGCAACTACGGCTTTTTTACCAAACGTTACAATACACAAAATTCTCCGAAATTCTTCATACAGCGGAGCATAATTTTATATTTCCCAATTTTTATTTGATCATTGTTTATCCCTTTTTAATATAAAATGATCATAGGTTATCATACTTCAAGTAAATTGTATATAGGTGATATAATAATGATTACATGTGCTTTGTAGAGTAGGCAGTTGAATCAAGTGCTCTCAGATATGTTATGTAGTTATTTCTTAAACAATATGTAGTCAGTAAGAAAGAATTGTAAAATTATGATTAAGTTTTTGAATAATTAATTAATTTGATTATTTTGGCAATGATATTATCAATATGAATAAAAAAAGATGTAAAGATAGTTTTTTACATTCATTAATGGCTCGTGTCCTTTGGTTTAAAATAAGTTCGTACTTTTCCGTTAGCCGGGCGCAAATGTCACCAATATGATGAGCCAATGTCACCAATATGATGAGTCACCAAATGTGAGCTAAGTCGCCAAGCGAAGCGAACGACAAAACAAAACAAATAGAGATATGACGCCAAATTTGGAGAAATTCTACATTATTTGGAGATATTTCGCTACTCCAGGATAACGGAAAAGTACTGATAATTGTTTTTGAAATGCAATTTGTATCACAGATTTTTAAAGTTTTCAATTGGTTTTTACGTTTCCATACACGGAATAAATCTTGCATACAAATTACACCCATTTATTTGCTTAAACCCCTGCAAATGTATGTTGATTAAAAAGTACTTTCTATTTAGATTTTCCCGTTCTTAATTATATTCTATGCTTGACTTATTATTAGTGTTAAGTATTATTTACTAATTATGTTTCAATTATACTTTTACTATGGAATATTATGTATGCTCTTCTGATTGAACCATTTAAACCTCCTTCATTTTTTTTATTTACCTGCAGTCTCTTTATTTTATTTCAATGCTTTTTTTTGGTCCTGCCTGTAGCTTCTTTTTCATATAGTGCATAAGCATAGGAAAGTTATGTTTGAATAGCGAATCTTTTCCCAGCTATCTAATTTTTTTAAAAATTTTAATTATGAGCCTTTCACCTATTTAACACCACTTTCGGCACCACCTAATCATTGTTTGAATACACCAGAATATGAAAGTCGCATATTTTAAGAAAAAATAATTTCTAAAGCTGTATTACTCTAAGACAGAAATGCCACACGAAAAATTCATTAAAAATGTTTTGGAAATTTCTTAAAAAGATGTTTGGATTACAAATTAAAATACTTCCGATAATGATTATTAAGTTTTATTATAAATATCACAAACATATTAAGCTTAGAATTATTTTTGCTAATATATCTCATCTTTTTCTCTCTCTCTCTTTGTTTTTTGTAGAACAATGCATCAGATTTTATGAAGCCAGCTGACCATCCTGTTCCTCTCAGACACAGCTTAGGGCGCTCTACCGTAAGCACGAGTAAAAACGTTCCATTCGAAATCGCAGAAGATTCCGAGGTTTGTGATTAATTCTAAATGCATTTTATGTCTTACATCATAACTGCACAATAACGGTTGCACTTTCTCAGGTTTGATCTCGGAACCAATGTGTCAGTAGCCACGTACATAACCTCTAGACAAAAGTGTAAACTTCGGTCTGGAACTTCTAATATGGCTTGTGAACTTACCATCACATTATTCTCCCTCCAGTGAGTGGGAGATTGGAGAAACGATGTCCTCGCAACAAATGTTTTTGGCCGGTGATGAACATTTTAATCGCTCCAAGTGTTACTTTTGCTACCGATAGAGGGTGACACAAAGGTTGTGTTTGTTAGTTCAGAACCAGGGTCACCAATGTGAATTCTTGAGGTTCGAACTTGGGGCAGTTGGGTCCGCAGACATGTAACATAGCCGTTAGTCAAAAGTGTACACTCTCTCCGGAATTTGCTATATGACTTACCAACACATTGTTATACATCTTGAATTGCATGGTATTCAATTGTGCACAGAAGGCATATGATATCAGATGCAAAACATGATTATTTCGTTCTCATCAGTCAGCATTGGTTTAGAAAGTTAAATAACTCCCGGGAATGTTACCACTTTATTCTTTCATAGTATTTGATTTTAAAAAATGACATAAAAGTTATGATAGTTTGCGTCAACAGTACTTCTATGTCAACGAAGTCTGTAGCACTTTGTAATTGGAGATCTAGCCATAAATGTGTCATTCTTGTCATAAAATCGAAGTTGTATTATCCATTGTTTCCCCCCTGGGGAGGTACCTGAAAATGAGGATGAAATGCTTCAAGCATGAGGGTTCGATCTCTTCACCCTGGCCCCTCAGGGGCTCACCTTCTTTAGGTGAGTACGGGTGTCCCAATCCCGAGGTATCCAGGGATCTTTACTCCCTTTCAGTTTAATCTCCCCTCCACCTTCTGCTTTTGGCTGTCTTTTTTCTTTCCTTCGAGGGTAGGCGGGGGAGCTCTCCATGAGAAGCTGTCGCCGCTCTGTTTGCTTCCTGCTTCTCATGGACAGCAAATACCCCCACGTGTTTGCCGTGCGTGGCGACCCATTAGACGGGCGGTGCACTGTGGTCCCCGGTGTATCAATCGGCCGGTAACTAACAACTTGAGTTGCTAGTCTGCTTGGGATCAAGCGAAGAGGTTACTCCTTGGGCTTGGCATTAGGGGTGGTCACTGTCCCCGGGGGTAACTCTCAGCGTATAGGTACCAGTTAGCGTTATGATAAGTGCTGAGGCTAGGTACTACTAGAGCCAGTTACTGTCATCCCTTGTAGGGCTCCGTGGTGGGCGATGCCGCTGGGCCTGAATCCTTTATAATGTCGTATGGGCAAATCCAAAGCGGCTCCCTTCAGTGGGCAACAAATCAATCATACTTCTTCATTGCAACATTTTTATCATTTTTTTATAATTAAAAGAATTGCTTCGAACAATGAGACCTTCCATAATGTTTCACCTTTTCTCGTTGAAAAGGCTATCACTGGTTCTCTTGGTACTGTATCGTCGACACGGAAGTTAAAATCTGGTGATTTGCTTGTTGAAGTGAGTTCCCGCAAGCAATCACAACAAATACTGAAAATGAAAACACTGGGGACAATATCTGTAAGCGTTAGTGCTCATGCTACTTTAAATTCTTCAAAAGGTGTTATAACGTGTGGCGAATTGTTTAATGATTTCATTGAAAAAATTACTTCGGAACTGAAACATGAAGGAGTAACTCATGTACGCCGTATAACTATCCGGCGGGATGGACAAATCCTTCCTACTAAGCACTTTATTCTCACGTTTAACAACCCTAAATTACCTGAATCAGTGAAAGTCGGCTATATGAAATTGGCCGTTAGAAAATATATCCCAAACCCACTCTGATGTTTCCTATGCCAACGTTATGGGCATTCTAAATCCAGCTGCCGCGGCACTCTCACCTGTGCGCGCTGTGGAGAAAAAGGTCATGACAACCAACAGTGTACTGCCCAGGAAAAGTGCATTAACTGTGATGGTAACCACAGTTCCTTTTCCCGATCTTGTCCCCGTTAGATATTGGAAAAACAGATCGTATCGGTCAAATTCAAGGAAGATATTCCTTACCCTGAAGCCAGGCGAAAAGTACTTTCTCAAACACCAACACCAGGCATGACTTACGCCTCTATTGCCAAAAAACAATTTTGTGTAAATTGCTCCTGTTCAAATTGTGTGCAGAATATGCCAAAAACTAATTTTCCACCAAAAGTGTCAGATACAGAATCTCAAAATTCTGTAACCAGTGCTTCTGAACCCAGTAAACCGGAAAAACCTCATCGCCAAGTAAAACCTAACAAAGCCTTAAAACTTAAGATTTCAAAACGTGCAATCCCTCAAAAAGATCTTCGTCAAAAAATGAAAAAGTCAACTAAGAGTAACTCGGTCGCTCTGGGACTTGCTAGTCAGTGGAACGTCTGCAAGGACTTGTCATCTATCTTTGGTGGCGTGCCCAAAAGTCCCGATAGCATTTCACTTCATCCATCTGAAGAGGATGATAACGACCTCCAAATGAGTTGCGATTTATAGCCAACTCCATCTAATGCTCCAAATAATTCTTTTAAAATTAACATTTCTTAATGGGTTTTTGTCTTTCATGGAACTGTCGTGGCATTCGTCCCAAATTTATAGAAGTTAAAACAATTCTTAAAAAATTTCATCCCGTCTGTTTTTGCCTTCAGAAAACATTCAAACACCCCGCTTAAATTACGGGGATACAATACTGTTCGGAAGGATGCAGAAAATAGCTCGCATAATTCTGGGGGTGTATGCATTCTAACCTCCAACTCTTTTCCGAGCACTCCTCTCTCACTTCATACTGATTTGCAAGCTGTTGTTGTTCAGGTGCATGCAGGATCTTTAATTACAATCTGCTGTATCTATTTACCTCCTAATACTTCTATTCGTCAACAAGATCTTGACAATTTAGTGAATCAACTTCCAGCGCCGTTTGTTCTACTTGGTGACTTTAACGGTCATTCTACTTTGTGGGACTCGGACAGAACAAATTCTCGTGGGCAACAGATCGAGCAGTTTATTTCTAATAGTCTCTGTCTGCTCAATAAGGAGAATAAAGCTTATTTTCATGAGCCAACACGCTCCTTTCACAATCTAGATCTTACAATATGTTCGCCCGCTCTCTTCCCTTTTTTTAACTTTACAGTTGAAAATGATCTGCATAGTAGTGATCATTTCCCAATAATAATCTCACATGCTGACCGTGGCTGTAGGACTCAAGGTCCGCCCTATTTCTTGTTTCAACGAGCGGATTGGTCTGCATTCACACAACAGGCAAAAATTACTGAAGCAATGGTTTATACAGCAGATATATCGGCAGCCGTACAACAAGTCCTTGACAACATTATTAATGCTGCAAATAACAATATTCCTAAGAGTTTCCCACGTCTGAAAAAATTTCGTAGACCGTGGTGGAATAAAGCCTGTCACGACAGTTACAAAGAACAAAAGCGACTTTGGAACAGATTCCGTAGATGCCCCACTACGAAAAATCTCCTTGCTTTTAAACGAGCCAAAGCTTACGCTCGCAGTATCCGTCGGCGTAGTCAGAGGGAATCCTGGATTAAATTCGTTTCTACTGTCAGCTATTCTACTCCTAGTAAACAATTATGGAAGAAAGTTAAAGCAGCAAATGGAATATATCCCTTTTCCTTCCCTGTATTGAAATCGGGAAATGTGGTTTACTCCTCACCTCTTGAGGTTGTAAATATTCTCGGCATACTTTCGAAAAAGTTTCCGCTGTAGATTCATACAGTCCATCATTTTTGGTGGCTAAGAAGCGAGCGGAAGGTAGTAAATTACAATTTAGTTTCCATAGACCTCTTCCATATAATTGCGAGTTTAATTTGTGCGAGTTGAAAAGTGCTCTGACTAGTTCTAATGCTAGTAGTCCTGGTCCTGATGGTATAACTTACAATATGCTTCGCCATTTGGACGAGGTCTCTCTTTCCAATTTATTAAAACTATTTAATAGAATATGGATTAAGCATGAGTTTCCTTTACAATGGCGTGAAGCTATAGTTATTCCAATCCTTAAACCTGGGAAAGATCCTGCGAACCCTTTGAATTATAGGTCGATTGCATTAACTAGCTCAATGTGCAAAACATTCGAACGCATGGTCAATGCCCGTTTGGTTTTTGAATTAGAGAAACATGGTTACATTTCACCACTGCAGAGTGGTTTCCGTCGTGGACGTTTAACGTGTGATAACATAGTTCTTCTAGAAACACAAATACGTAATGCTTTTGTGCGAAGAAACCACCTTGTATCTATCTTTTTCGATATAGAAAAGGCTTATGACCGTACGTGGCGCTATGGCATACTAAGAACTCTCTTTAACCTAGGTTTTAGAGGAAACCTCCCTATTTTTATTCAAAACTTTTTATCTTCACGAACTTTTAGAGTACGTTTTGGTAATTTTTATTCTGATATTTTTAATCAAGCCGAGGGTGTTCCGCAGGGATGTGTTCTCATTGTCACTCTTTTTGTAACCTATTTTAGTGAAATTTTTAATCAACTGCCTCTTTCTGTTCAAGGTTCGCTTTATGTGGATGATCTGCAGATCTCAACTCAAGGATCTAATATGCACCTAATTGAGAGGCAATTGCAAAATGCAGTCAACAAATTAGTTTCATGGTGTGATAAAAATGGGCACACTCTCTCTCCGGAAAAGAGTCGTTGCATACATTTTTGCCGAAAACGACAGTTGCATCCTGAACCTGTGATCAATATTCGTGAAACCGCCTTTCCTTCTGCCAATGAAATACGGTTTTTAGGTGTCATTTTTGATAGGAAGCTCACTTTCCTTCCGCATGTCCTGCATCTGCGGAAGAGATGTGAGAAATCTCTTAACATCCTAAAGGTACTGTCTAATACTTTCTGGGGTGCTGATCGCACTTCCCTGTTACGGATTTATCAGGCCATCATTTTGTCTCGCATTGATTACGGGTGCATGGTGTATGGATCTGCTCGTCCTTCCGTTTTACGAAAGCTTGATACGATACACCATTCCGCCCTTAGAATTTGCTCTGGTGCTTTTCGCACGTCACCAGTAGAAAGCCTGTATGCCATATGCAATCAGTTTCCTTTAAATCTTCGCCGTAAGAAGATCACCGCGCTATACTATTTCCGAATACTAACAGTTTCGAAGCATCCCGTTAGTCAACTCTCTCTCCCGGTCGGTCTTAGGAGACTTTATAATGCTCGTCCCTCTAACATTCTTCCATTTAATGAGAGGGTTAAAGCTTTTCTTCATGTTTCAGGATTCCAGGAGGTTTTAATTGAACCAATAAATTTCTATTCTTTTCCTGCTTGGGATGTTCCACGATTTTCCTTTTTGAACCCTTTTTCCGGCTACGATAAGTCTACAACAGCACTGATTATTTTTCTGCAACTCTTTTATTATCACCGTTGTCAATATTATTCTTACACAGAAGTCTTCACTGATGGATCAAAATCCAACGAACATGTTGGTAGCGGAGTTGTGCTTCCCTCTGAAACTCATAAGTATTGCATGCCCACGTCTTTCTCGGTTTTTACTGCTGAACTTATTGCAATAGCTTGCGCTCTTCAACTGATTTCGGTTTCCTCCAACCGGAATTTCTGGCATTTATACTGACAGTATGAGTGCTCTAAGGTCTCTTTCCAATTTCAACAATCGGATGCATCCTGTTGCAATAGAAATCCATATTTCTCTTTACGAGTTGGAAAAAAGAGGAATCAAAATTTTATTTTGTTGGGTTCCTAGTCATGTCGGAATATCCGGTAACGAAAAGGCGGATATCGCAGCAAAAACCTCGCAAATTCTTTGTTACAACATGCGCTTCCTTATGATGATGCAAAAAAATATTTTGCTCATCATGTTCGTGACTTGTAGCAGCAATCCTGGGAACAGCAGACTTTGAATAAGCTACACTCAGTTGATCTAGTGACAAATTCATGGTCCGTAATCCCTAGACGTGCGTTGGACGTGAAATTAACTCGACTGCGCATTGGCCATGCCCGCTTTAGCCATAAGCATCTTTTACTCGGAGAGCAATGCCCTTCATGTCCCAAATGCCATGTATCTTTAACAGTGAGACAGGTTTTAATAGAGTGTCCAGATTTTAATTCTCATCGCCTAAAATTTTTTAATTCTCTATCCACAGAGTTGCAAGTTCTAGTGGCAGGTTCGGTGAAAATCCTCACCCTAACATTTTTAAATTTTTACATAACATCGGTTTTTTACATTCTATTTAATCTTGATTTCTCAATTTTTTAAATTTTCGTCTTTATTGTCAATTTTTTAGAAAATGTGAAAAGTCTTTTCTTAAGTACCGTTTTAATATACATATGTTAAAATTCTTAATTTATCATCTTATATATAATTTTAATACTACCTTTTTCTACAGATTTGATTTATCTCACCATTTGAGTGGCGCAGCATAGCCAGATATGGCTTTTGTGCCAAAATCCCTAAATAACCTAACCTAACCTCTTCACCCTGGAGGGCACACGGAAAACGGAGTCTGGTTCCTCTCCTAGATGACGGGGCGTACATCCTTAGGAAAGGGTTCTAACGTAGCCGCTGGTAGCCTTTAGAACTCAATCACAGTTCCTGCCAGTGTTCTTGTTGCGATCCGGTCATTCAGTATTTATTATCCGTGCGGCTTTGAACAGGTCAGAGAGTCAGTGATATAACTATCCATTGTAACTTATGGGAGATCCACAGCTCTATAACCTGTACATGGTAAACATGCCTTCTCACATCAATCTCAGGGAAATTATTAAAACAAATTTCTAAAAATTAATATATTATGAAATTCGAAGAACAAATAAATATATAATACATATCCTGTTTATTTATGCACGCAGCCCCAGATATTTCGCTACAACTTTACTGTTTGGTATGGATAAATGAGAGAATCGATGTAACCAATATTTCCTGTACAAATAACCATATATGCAAACTATTTTAATATTGTGCATTAAAACATAGTAGTACATAAATGTAGTACTCTGCATAACTTTGTAAAATGATACAGACTTATACATAATTTTTGAGGAGAGAGCTCAAATGTATAGTTGAATAAATAAATGAATGAATGTCCTGTCATCAACAATTGATAGCGGCGCCTTGCATTCTTATTGTGTATACTCTCGTCTTGCAAT
>JAPMOQ010038314.1:0-11188 GCA_026543055.1 Argiope trifasciata
AATCGACCTCCGGGACCAGAGTAAGGGAGTATTTGGATATGGTGGATGAAAAATTTTTAATTACAAATAAATTTTTAATCTTCTTTTTAAGTGGGCACGGTCCATTCCCCGCCTATTTAAACCAATTTCATCTTTTAGGCTCTCCATACTGTACCTGTGGTCAGGAAGGTAATCCTGACCACTACGTGTTCCATTGCTTACATACTTCAAAATATCACCTATTAAAACCCGCTATGGAACACAGGAGAGCCTGGTTCAAAAACATACTAAATAATAGGCAGGCTGTCGCAAAAATCTCAAATTGTTTTATAATAAGTGCTGCTATATGCGATTCACTGACCCGAAATGGGGGGCAGAATTGATGGTATGTAAATATATTTTAATCATTTACTCTCTTTTAAAACCTTTACTTCAATCTATTTTTAATTCTTTCAATTTTATCTTTACTGGCTTACAAAACAACCGACAAGCTCCATAAATATCAGGAGGCTAAACATAGCTTTTAATTGAACAGAATGTTTTTAAAATATTAGACTAGGGGTTGTATGATTATATATCCCAAAAATCGAAAATCCCTTTTCTATACTACGTCATTTATCACTTGCTTTTAGAAAATTACTTTTAATTATAAACAATCACACCATCTGTACCCTTTGGCACCAAAAATTGTAAACTTTGAAACTTTAAAATTTAAAATTTTTAAACTATATATATAAAAATCTTTTACATGTTATATTTTATCTATATTCTTATGACTTATGACAAAAACTAAGTGAGAGGCTTTATCACTTTTACTAGTAGACTTTGATTTACAAGACAATTGAGAAAACTTGCTTTTAAATCAGACTCGTTACATATATATATATATGTATATATAAATTTTTAATGGACAGGGATTTTATTATGACTACTGTATTACTTTTTGACAGAATGTTTTATTAGTATTGACTTTTAATAACTCCGCTCTCCAACAACTAAACAACAATATAAAGACTCATAAACGAATCATCCCTCAAATTGTCCTGGTCAGAAAAAACGAGATAACAACGAGGCAGCTACAGGATAAATGGCAAATTATTAAAATTGCATCTGGACCCACCTATCAAGTTTCTGCATCCCTCCCTATTAGGATTTTACACCCGAACCTGATTCAAAAGAGTCTATTTATTAAAATTTTTAACTATAGTAATTTTAACTGTTACCAAATGTTTTTAAACAGGGGTACTGTGCCTCATTTTAACTATCTTCGATTTTAAGGTTTCTATTTATTGTAATTTTAACTCTAAAAATTTTACCTACTGCTAAAAGTATTTAAACAGGGGCAATACTTCTCAGTACAACTATCTTCAATTTTAAAGTTTTTGTGTGTTATGGTGTTTTAATATGTTTGTGTCGTGTGTTCTTTTTTCTTGTTTGTTTTGTTTATTTTTATATATTCTGAGAGGATATTTTATGTGTTTTTGCAAATATAAATTTTTAATGTCCTCGATTCATTTACTTGGAATTAGCTTTTAACCAAATTCCTCAACATTTTACTTGTGGTCTGGCGTCTGATTGCAAACAATTTTAGCCAGTAGGAGGAGGAAATCTACTAAACCCGCCCAACAAAGTCCATCGGAACACGGGATTGCAAAATCTGTAAAAAAACTTTCTCCCCCTGACCTGGCCCAACTGCCAGCGGGGGAGGGTTGGATTAATTACAGCATGAATTAATATTGATTAGGATGTTAAAATAAAATAAAAACATATACCTCTATTCATGGCTGGGGGCCCCCGGGTCTGCCCTGCCTCGATCCCCGTGTCCACCTGCAAATAAAAAGATAAGCGATAATAGAAATAATAACAACAACTCTACCTGGGGTTTCGATGGCAAAATGAAGTGTAATGAGATGAAGGTAGGGGCGGTAGGACCATATTAAAGACAATAAAACTAAAATATACCTGTACCTGTCTCAGTTGAGCTAAACAGGATCAAAAGGAAAATATAAGTAAATACACAGTATATAAATTAATATATATTAAGATATAATAAATAAACTACTCATTCATCTCCATTCAATCACACATGTTAGTGCTAGCCCGATGGGCCTTCCTCCTCCTCCACGGCCCATTTTTATTAAATAGTAAACAAATTGACTTAATCAATGTTGATGTTTCATATTTCGTCAGTTCTGCTTTTTAAATTCTCGCCAGCTTTGCTGTAATGCTTTTAAAAAGATTCTTTATGTATTTTAGCTAATTCTGTTTTATTATATGACATCTTCCTCAATCTATATGCTTGTCGGTTCTACCTTTGGGCCTCGGATCATTTTTATGACATAATTATTTTTAACTTTTTTGTGTCCAATGTCTAGTTTGTTTGTTTGTCTTCATTGTTTTATCGTGTCAGTTCTGCTAGCCCCGAAGGGCGATATGTACTCAGTTTCTCCCCAACTTATGGGTTGAGCCATGTAAAATTCACATATGTATAATATCGATATTGTAATTAATTACTGCCCATGTCGGGGCAATGCTTGTAAACTTTTGTGATTTTTAAATAAATCTGTCCGTTGGGCTGGGCTGGCCCACCGGACCTCTGTAGTGCTGAAGTGATTACAACTTCCCCGGTTCCCCTTTATAAGCTTTACACCCTCTTTGGGTAAGTTGGGGGTCCCGTGGATCTCCACTTTCTTCCCGGCGAGTGAGGTTGGCTGGCTCTGTGCTCCCTACTTGATCTGCTGTCGCCGCTCTGTTTGCTTCCTGCTTCTCATGGACAGCAAATACCTCCACGTGTTTGCCGTGCGTGGCGACCCATTAGACGGGTGGTGCACTGTGGCCCCCGGTGTGTCAATCGGCTGGTTGCTGGCCACCTGAGTGGTCAGTTTGCTAGGGATCAAGCGAAGGAGTTACTCCTTGGGCTTGGCGTTAAGGGTGGTCACTGTCCCCGGGGGTAACTCCCAGCGTATAGGTTCCGGCTAGCACTAAGGTGTATGCCGAGGCTGGAAAGAACCAGAGCCGGTAATTGCCTTCCCTTGTGGGGCTCCGTGGTGGGTGGTGCCTTCGGGCCCGAATCATTTGTCATGTCGTATGGGCTCCTCCAAACGTGGTCCCTTCAGTGGGCGTCGCATTGTTCCAACTAATTCAAATTTTGAAAACCATTATGATAATTTCTTTATTATCAAACGTGTTTCAGATCAAAATGAAACCTTTGAAACGGTATCACCATTTCTTGTACAGAAGGCCGTCACCGCCACTGTTGGTGAAGTTACATCTATTAAAAAAATGCGGTCTGGTGACTTGTTAATAGAAGTAAACTCTCGAAAGCAAGCCCAGAGCATACAAAAATTAAAAGCTCTTGCAACAATCCCGATAAGTATCAGCCCCCATGCTTCATTAAATACCTCTAGAGGTGTAATAACTTGTGGGGAAATTTTAAACCTTCCTATCGAATATATTACAGATGAACTAAAGCCACAAGGAGTTTTACATGTCCGTTGAATTACCATCGGGCGCAATGCAGAAATCATTGAAAGAAAACATCACATCATAACATTTAAAACCCCGAAACTGCCAGAATATATGTATGCCGGATACATCAAATTACCCGTTAGACCATACATCCCGAACCCACTCAGATGCTTTAAGTGCCAACGTTTTGGCCATTCGAAGGCAAACTGCCGCGGGACACTCACTTGTGCCCGATGCGCAGAAAAAGGTCATGATAGCCGACAGTGTGCCGCAGTTGAGAAATGCGTCAACTATGGGGGCGAACACACGTCCTACTCTAGATCCTGTTCACGGTGGCAACTTGAAAAGCAAATAACCACTCTTAAAATTAAAGAAAGTTTAACTTACCCTGAAGCTAGGCGTAAGGTAATGGCTTAGACTCCTACTCCTGGCATTACATATGCTTCAGTTGCACAAAGAGCATTTTGTGCAAACTGTTCTTGCGCAAACTGCGAAAAAAATAACCCGACAACCAAACAGCACAAAGTGTCTTGTTCAGATGCCGAACACTCCATAAGCAGTTCTCCTGAAACGCCTACAGTGTCAAAAAAGAAAAAGAAAAAACTAAAAACTCACTGACATTAAAACTTGCCAAACGTGGCCTAACATTAAAAGATGTCCCGCAAAAGTTGAAAAAGTCAACAGTAAAAAATTCAGTCGCTTTCGGGCTTGCGACTCAAGGTAATGTCCATAAGGACTTAACGTCCATCTTCGGCATGCCAAATAGCACTGATATTAAACTACACCCTTCTGATAACGAGGATGACTTGGATATGAGTTGCGAGTATGAAGCAACTCAAACAAATAGTCCTAAAGCTTCTTCGTCAAAACCGCTCTGTTAATGGGTACCTTCCTTTCTTGGAATTGTCGTGGCATTCGATCTAAAATTCAGGACATCAAATCCATTTTTAATATTTTTCATCCTGTTTGTTTCGGTGTTCAAGAAACCTTCTTGACACCTAACATTCCACTTAAATTAAGAGGCTATAATTGTGTGCGGAAAGATACAGACACTGGATCTCGTAATTCAGGTGGTGTTTGTATCTTTACTTCAAATTTGTATCCTAGCACACCTCTTACTTTGCATACTCCTTTACAGGCTGTGGCTGTACAAGTTCACATACGAACTTTAATCACAGTCTGCTGTATTTACTTACCACCTCATTATGTTATATGTCAGCAAGAACTTGATAACTTAATAAACCAGCTTCCTCCCCCTTTCATTTTATTGAACGACTTCAATGGACATAGTACTTTGTGGGGTTCGGATAGTACAAACTCTCGTGGTAGGCAGATTGAGCAGTTTATTACTAATAACTGTCTCTGCCTGCTAAACAGTCAGGAGAAAACTTACTTCCACGAACCCACACGCAGCTTCCATACCATTGATCTGGCCATATGTACACCTGAACTGCTGCCATTTCTCACTCTAAGGGTTAGCAATAACCTATACGGCAGTGATCACTTCCCAGTTATTGTTTCCCACGCTGATGGTGGTGGTGAGACTCCTTGTCCATCAAGGTTCTTATTCAAACGGGCAGACTGGAATGCATTCGCAGAATTGGCAGATATTACAGAAACTATGGTTAGCACTTGTGACATCCCAAAGACTTCCCCACGTCTAAGAAAATTTCGCAGACCGTGGTGGAATGAGGATTGCCGCGATAGTCATAAACAACAACAAAAAATGTGGAACATCTTTCGACGGTACCCGACAACAGAAAATCTTGTTGCTTTTAAATGAGCCAAAGCCCTTGCGCGCCGAATTCGTCGTCGTAGTCAGAGGGAATCTTGGGTTAAATTCGTATCATCAATCACATCTTCCACCTCCTATAAACATTTGTGGAGAAAAGTAAAGGCTGCTAATGGAATATATTGGGAAACCTCCATTCCTGTCTTAAATACAGGAAATAAGACGTATTCGGCCCCCTTAGATGTAGCTAATACTCTCGGTCAAGCATTTGCACAAGTCTCTGCATTAGATTCGTATAGTCCAACTTTTCTGGCAATTAAGAATCCCGCAGAGCGGTTGCGTCTGCGCTTTCATGATCGATGTCCTTCTCCCTATAACTGTGAATTCAAGATGTTTGAACTGCAAGTGGCCCTTTCTCAATCTCATGATACCAGTCCAGGGCCAGATGGGATCACCTATATTATACTCCGGCATCTGAATGCAACTTCCCTTTCGAATCTGCTTGCATTATTTAACAGAATATGGCTTGAACGAGAATATCCTCACAATGGCGTGAAGCTATTGTGAGCCCAATTTTAAAACCTGATAAGGAAACATCAAATCCTCTGAACTACAGATCAATTGCACTGACAAGTTGCCTTTGTAAGACATTTGAGCGCATGGTCAATACACGTCTTGTATTTGAACTCCCCGTTGCAGAGTGGTTTCCGTAGAGGTAGATCTACTTTCGACAACCTCATTTTGCTGGAAACCCAGATACGTAACGCTTTTGTTAGGAGGAATCACCTGGTCTCTATATTTTTTGATATTGAGAAGGCATACGACCGGGCATGGCGCTATGGTATACTTTCGACTCTTTATAACTTTGGTTTTAGGGGAAATCTCCCCATTTTTTTACAGAACTTTTTATCACATCGGACTTTTAGAGTCCGTATAGGCAACTTTTACTCTGATTCTTTTGTTCAACCTGAGGGAGTACCACAGGGAAGTGTCCTCAGTGTTACACTTTTTACTGTGCATATTAGTCAGGTTTTATCTGTTTTACCATCATCTGTTCAGGGATCACTTTATGTTGATGATCTGCAAATATCATGTCAAGGCAGCAATATGAGTTTAATCGAGCGACAATTGCAAAATGCCGTTAATCAAGTAATGGCTTGGTGCGATAAAAATGGGCATACTATCTCTCCGGAGAAGAGCCGGTGTGTTCATTTCTGTAGGAAAAGAAATATCCATTTAGACCCTGTCATTCAAATACGAAATACGCCCATCACAGTAGTGGATGAAATACGGTTTCTAGCAGTAATTTTTGATCTGAAACTCTCCTTTCTCCTTCATATTTTAAACCTCCGGAAGAAATGTGAGAAATCATTAAATATTTTGAAGGTGCTCTCAAAAACATCTTGGGGAGCGGATCGAACATCTCTGCTCCATATATACGAAGCAGTTATCCTCTCTCGGATGGATTACGGGTGTATGGTGTATGGGTCAGCACGTGCTTCTTTCCTGCGACGTTTGGACAGAATTCACCATTCTGCGTTAAGGATTTGTTCCGGCGCATTTCGTACCTCTCCAGTAGAGAGCCTTTATGCTATTTGCTGCCAACTTCCTCTTGATTTAAGGCGTAAAAAATTATCTGCATGTTATTATTACCGCACAAAATCTTTGTCCAATCATCCTATCAGTAATCTAACGTTACCAGTCAGTCTTCGTAGACTGTATGATGCTCGTTCCTCTTGCATTCTTCCATTTAGTGAGAGAGCAAAAGTACTCTTACATGACTTGGGACTTTCAAATGTTATTATTAAGACTGTAGATTTATTTTGTTTTCCCCCCTGGGATGTTCCACAGTTTTCTTACATGAATCCCTTTGCAGGATTTGATAAATCGTCAACTGATTTAATAATTTTTAAACGTCTGTTTTTGCATCATCGCTATCTGTATTCTTCTTTGGTACCAATTTTCACGGATGGCTCAAAATCGGATGGTCATGTCGGTTGTGGCATAATATTTCCATTTGATACACTGAGCTATCGTTTACATGATTGCTGTTCTGTATTTACTGCTGAGTTGATGGCAATTTTCTGTGCTCTGGAGAAAATTTTGACCTCTTCTCAGCGTAACTTCATTATTTATACCGATAGTATGAGTGCGTTGGAGACACTCTCTCACTATAGCAATCGAATGCATCCGATTGCGATTAGAATTCTATTAACTTTGCATCTCCTGAAAAAAGAGGGTTTCCATATTCTGTTCAGTTGGGTACCGAGTCATGTAGGTATCTCAGGAAATGAAGAGGCTGACTTAGTGGCAAAATCTGCAAGCTCTTTTTTGTCCGAAGGACTTCCATACTGTGACATTAAGAGGTCTTTAACTAAACATATTTATTCAACTTGGCAACTGGCATGGGATAGGCATATACAAAACAAACTTCATTCAGTGATGCCTACCATTGGTTTGTGGCCTGTTCTCCCAATACGAGAGTTAGATGTCAAGTTGACTCGCCTTCGTATAGGGCACACCCGTTTTACTCACCGTCACTTAATCCTTGATAAAAGAGTGCCAATGTGTCCCACTTGTCAAGTTGACTTTAGTGCTATGCATATATTAACTGAATGCCCTGATTTTGATGTTCATCGTCGTAAATTTTTTAATTCGTCTTCTATTAATTTACAGGACCTGGTGGGTGAAAAACACCATCCAAATATTTTTACATATTTAAAAGCTGTTGGTTTCATCAACTGCATTTGACGGATTTTTTGTCTGTTTTTGCATTTTTGTTCAATGTGTCTTTGCACAATTTTTTTTTGTATTTTTCCCAAACATTCATCTACTTTTAAATTGATTTTTAATATTTGTAAGAACACATTCTATGTAGTTTTAGCTGTACATTTGGCTCTTTTTTAAAAGTTTTGTTTTAAATCTCCCCTTATTTTACCATATGTTTGGCGCAGTATAGCCAAATATGGCTCTTGCGCCAGTAAACCATACAACAACAACAACAACCCTACTTGATCTGTTTTTCAACAATTTTAGTGGATTCTGGAAGTATTTTAGCCACTTTTATTCTACTGTGTTTTATGATGTGTTTTATTTACTGCTGTGTTTTATGTTGATACTTTAAAAGATTTTTTACGCAAGTTGGAATTTTAATCTGCCTATGCCGGACCCCTCAGGGGCTCACCTTCTTTAGGTGAGTACGGGTGTCCCAATCCCGAGGTACCCAGGGATCTTTTCTCCCTTTCAGTTTAATCTCCCCTCCACCTTCTGCTTTTGGCTGTTTTTTTCTTTCCCTCGAGGGTAGGCGAGGGAGCTCTCCATGAGAGGCTGTCGCCGCTCTGTATGCTTCCTGCTTCTCATGGACAGCAAATACCCCCACGTGTTTGCCGTGCGTGGCGACCCATTGGACGGGTGGTGCACTGTGGTTCCCGGTGCATCAATCGGCTGGTTGCTGGCCACCTGAGTGGTTAGTTTGCTAGGGATCAAGCGAAGGAGTTACTCCTTGGGCTTGGCGTTAAGGGTGGTCACTGTCCCCGGGGGTAACTCCGAGCGTATAAGTTCCGGCTAGCACTAAGGTGTATGCCGAGGCTGGAAAGAACCAGAGCCGGTAATTGCCTTCCCTTGTGGGGCTCCGTGGTGGGTGGTGCCGTCGGGCCCGAATCTTTTGTCATGTAGTATGGGCGCTTTTAAAAAGACTCCCTTCAGTGGGCATCAAAGAAACATGAAATTTACTACAAATGAACCAAGATTTGATATATTTTTTATTATTAAACGCGTATCGGACGAAAACGAATCATTTCACTCTGTATCTCCTTTCCTTGTACAGAAATCTATTGCAGCAACTGTTGGTGAGGTCTCTTCAATCCACAAAATGCGTTCAGGAGACTTACTAGTAGAAGTTAGCTCTAAGAAACAAGCAAACCAAATTTTAAAATTGAAAGCACTAGCCACAATACCAATTTCTGTTCAGCCACATTTAGCATTAAACTATTCAAAGGGCGTGATTACTTGTGGTGAATTATTTAATGTACCTCTCGAGGAAATATTGAAGGAATTACAGGGTCAAGGAGTGACACATGTACGCCGTATAACCATTCGGCGGGATGGACAACTTCTTGACACTAAGTATCTCATATTAACATTCCATTCCCCGAAACTTCCAGAGTTTATATACGCAGGGTATATGAAATTACCAGTGAGGCATTATATACCAAATCCACTGAGATGCTTCCAGTGTCAGAGATTCGGCCACTCAAAGGCTAACTGCCGCGGGACTGTTACCTGTGCCCGCTGCGCTGAGAAAGGCCATGAGAGTCTGGAATGCACCGCACAAGAAAAATGCGTGAACTGTGATGGAAATCATTCATCCTTTTCATGGTCTTGTAGACGGTGGACTCTTGAGAAACAGGTTATAGCTTTGAAAATAAAAGAAGGCCTCTCTTATCCCGAAGCTAGACGGAAGATTTTAGTTGAAACTCCTACACCAGGTTTGAGTTACGCCTCTGCAGTACAAAAAACATTCTGTGTAAATTGTTCCTGCGAAAACTGCATTAAGAATAAGTCTAAAACCAAACCACCTGAAAAAACATCTGATTCTGACACTGAAAGATCAACAGTTTGTGTTCCTGAAACTCGTAAGCCTAAAACAAATAAACAAAAACTCAAAGCTAGCAAGTCTATGAAGCTAAAGCTTGCTAAGCATGGTCCTAAGCAAAACGACATGCCAATAAAATTGAAAAAATCGATGTCAAAAAATTCGGTTGCCTTGGGATTAGCGGCACAAGGTAAAGTCCACAAGGACTTGACAGCGATTTTTGGAGGCACAACTAACAGCCCAGATATTAAATTACATCCATCTGAGGATGAATCTGAGCTTGATATGAGTTGCGAAGATTTGGCAACTCCAACAATTGCTTCTTCTCGCCCTTCTTCTAAACCTGCTTTTAGTTGGGTTCTTTTCTCTCTTGGAACTGTCGTGGCATTCGGTCCAAACTTCATGACATCAAGAACCTTATTAACCAATTTCATCCTGTTTGTTTTGGTCTTCAAGAGACCTTTTTGAAGTCAAATAAACCAATAAAATTACGTGGTTATAATTGTGTGCGGAAAGATGCAGAAAGTGGAACTCATAGTTCTGGAGGAGTCTGCATCTTCACTTCCAATTTATATCCGAGCAATCCTCTCGTCTTGCATACTTCTTTACAGGCTGTGGCTGTACAAGTTTATGTAAAAACGTTAGTCACAGCCTGCTGTATCTACTTACCACCTCATGATGTCATTCGTCAACAAGATCTTGACCAGTTAGTGGACCAGCTTCCTAAGCCATTCATTTTATTCGGCGACTTTAATGCACATAGTACTCTGTGGGGTTCGGAAAGTACAAACTCTCGTGGGCGGCAGATCGAACAGTTTTTAGCAAATAACTGTATCTGCCTGCTCAATAATGATGAGAAGACGTATTTCCATGAACCCACCCGAAGCTTTCATAACCTTGATCTGGCCATATGTTCTCCTGAACTTCTGCCATTGCTGACTTTTACAGTGAGCAGAGATCTTTATGATAGTGATCATTTCCCTATAATCGTCTCCCATGCTGATAACAGCGGTGCGACTGTTTGTCCCCCGCGTTTCTTATTCCATCGGGCAGACTGGGATACTTTCAAGCAGTTGGCAGATATCACAGAGACTATGATTAATGTTTCCGACATAACGAAGGCAGTACAAAACGTTATTGAGAGCATAATAAATGCAGCAAATGCCACTATTCCGAAGACTTCCCCACGTCTAAGAAAATTTCGTAGACCGTGGTGGAATGAAGCTTGTCGTGACAGCCATAAAAACCAAAAACGACTGTGGAATATTTTTAGAAGATACCCAACAACAGAAAACCTTATTGCTTTTAAGCATGCCAAAGCTTTAGCTAGGCGTATTCGCCGTCGTAGTCAGAGGGAATCGTGGATTAAATTCGTATCATCCATAACATCTTTCACATCCAGTAAACATTTGTGG
>JAPMOQ010038315.1:0-144988 GCA_026543055.1 Argiope trifasciata
TCTCCTATTTAAGTAAGAGATTGAATCTACTAGACTCAATATATGTATGAATGAGGAGTTTTACTTTTTTTGTCCTCACCGGAAAATGTTATCCTTGAGAACTAATTCAAAGGGAGCAAAGCAAGCCCTAGACTTCCATGCGGGGGATTTCATTTCTATGTGCTTAAGTCGAGGGGCACTCGAAAGTTAAGGGTCGGTTTGGACTTAATCCGCTTTAAGTGTTGTATGTCAGCAGCTTCCGTAAAGATTTTTGAATCGCAGTCGCTCGTCCGAGCGGAGGAATCTTTTTTTAAAAAAGGGGAGGCACTTAAATGGAGTCACTGGAGCAACAGGACTTTTGTTGACTGTATGAAAGTGGAATCAAAGCCTGGAGCTATGTGGCTGGGAATTGAAGCTGGCTTCTTCTGGTATTGGTTGTTCCTCTCTCTCTTTTATTTAAAGAAGTGAGGAAAAATGACTGCAAGTTGATATTTTTCTTATGCTAAGTACTAATTAATTAGAATCTGATCATATCTTGATAATAAGCAGGAGCAAAGAAAAATATTCTGTTTCTAAAGCATTCCTTTTACAAATTCAAAGACAATTTATCTTACATTTTATAGTTTTATATTGTATATTTATTTCATGTGGTATAATATAGTACTTTTTCATACTGAATTCACGTATTCAACATCAGCGCTTGAACAAAGCTGAGTCAGTTATTCGAACTTATATTCGTTTTTACTAGTTTAAATTTTTTTCCGGTTTTGTCTTTAAAGTGACGAAGTTATAAAAAAAAGCGTAATTAGTTCTTAAATCATCTCTCTAATTTTGAATTGAAAATTATTTCGTAGTAACAAAAGCGAAAGCAAATTATGGACACTAAACAATTCATAAAATGCTTATATGGGTAATATTGGAATACAGAATAGTTCACTTTTTTTGTGAAATATTTTCTCATTCATTGATATTTTTCAGAATATTTAACAGAATTTTTAGAAATAAAAAAAGGCATGCCTTTATAAATTACGGTCTGCTTGATATTTTAGTGTCTGCTTTTACTTGTTTATTAAAAAAAAAAAGTCCTAACAGTCTTCAAATTCTTGTATCCAATCCCTTGGCAGTTTTTAGAACAACTAACTTTAAATAATAATAATAATAAGTAAATAAATAAATATTATACTCTAAAGTTCAAAGATTGAGCTTTTAATTAGTTAGTTTGGTACGTAGTTATGCAATAAAAGCTAACTAGTGAAATAAAATAATATCATAAAGAATCGAATTCAAGTTGAAAGGAAATAAAGACTATTGCAATGCAACTCAAAAGCATGAAAAACATGAAATGTGGTAAAATATGAGATAGATCTAATATTTAAAGAAATGACAAATTTAAAAAAACTGGGCTTAACTATTGTATATGCATAGAATTATAAATTTACTGACAAGCACTGGGGCACACGAAAAAAAAATCGAATGATCTGAGCCACTGGGACAACAATATTGGTGTGAACTGTGGTTCAGTCCTAAGAGGTATTATCGGCTAAGATACAACTCTTCCGGTGAGAAGTACGTCCCGTTATAGATATAAGGAAACTCTCTTTTTCTACGCCCAATAGGATGGTGAGAATCAACCGCCATCCCAGATGCTCCTCATTCTTGCAGTGTTTCCCCTTCCCTCCCCCTCCAGTGGGAGCCTGTTCATATAAAGATTTTTGCTTTTATTCTACGTATTAAAAGCCCGCACATAAACATCTGCAAAATTCACTATTAACATAGGCCGAAACTCTCAAATGGTACATGTGATTGAATAATTTAATATTTCAGTAAAAAAAGTAATAAAATTTATGTTTAAAGTAACGTTGAAAAATAATTAAAAATCAATGTAAAATAACAATGCAATTCATGTTAACTATTAAACATATTTGATAAACTTTTATGCGCTTTTAAATTTTTTTTGTACAATTCATTCTGAATTTATGGTTGAAAAATGCATGTTATTTATCACATTTTACCTTTTTAAAGTCATAGAAACTTTAATAACGCTATTATTTCTTCTAAATGCTAAGTTCTGTCTGCAAAAAATTTTATTCGAATCGGTCAAGATGGGTGTAGTTGTATAAAGTTCAAACTCACCATTTTTCTGCTTTGTTTATTTAGGTAATAATATAAAAAAAATTCAAAAAATGTTTGGTAGATAATTTAAGGTTAGAGTAATTAAAACAGTATTCTGAAAAATCAGTTTGAAAATCCTTTACTTACTGTACTACCATTTCCTTTAAACCATACAGCGGTAGTTGCAATAGTAACGATTATATATATATATATATATATATATATATATAGAGAGAGAGAGAGAGAGAGAAAGAGAACATTTTGTAAATTACTGTAGTACTTGATTTCAAAAATATTTCGAGAAATAAATAATAAATACATTTCGGCACATATATTCATTTTCTCATTCAAGTGTTTATCAATACTTATTTGTTTTTTGAAATATATTAATATCTTAAAACACTTTCTTCACTAAGATTGGTTTAAGCTTTTTCTATACGAGTTAATAGATCAACATGTTACTGATGTTATGATTTTAAATAGTATAACAAATATTCACATGATTATTTGAACCATTCAAAACAATTAAATAAAATAGGTTCTTGAAAAAATATGTTTATCTGAAACAAAGCATAAGGATATAAAAAAATGCAAAAGAAAATTCAGCATTTCTTTGTATTAGCTACGTGCAAATATCACAAACATACTATAACGTTGAATATTAACCCATCCCCATAAATATCACGAGAATTTAGAACCGAATTCATAAATATGAAACGTGGTCAATTCTAAGTAAACTCAAGGGAACCATAATAAAAGAAGACACCAGGAACTAAATTTTTAAATCCACGTTCGAAATACTGCTCATTGTGAGGATGGATTTATATTCGGGGATCCCTAGAGCACGCGGACGGATGAGACAAACACAAAAGCGCAAACTCAATAAGGAGAGTTGTATATTAACTCCAAAAATCGCCACCATGACTGTGATCCATATGAATAAAAGAACAAGTGATGTCCTCAGAGATAAACGCGAACGATTCTTCTCATGGCACGATTAATGGCCAATCTAAAATGACGCCACTGCTTGTCAGTTTAGCGCAAATCCCATCTCGTGGACACGTCAGTCCTCCCACCCCCAAAACGAGACAAATAATTTATAACCAGCCCCCGACGTTAACCTTAGCTTCGGTCCATAAGAACACCTGCTCCTGTTCTTCGTTTAACGACGAGGGCGTGATTGAATATCTCGCCCCTCTTGTCAGATATTTCCCCTGAGAAAAAGGGGGATCGTATCGCAAGTGCCCCCTCTGGGGGTCTCAAAAACCGTTCACCCCCAACGGAATGACTCGCCAGCCTTCCCCTGACAGCGAACGACAGGAATTCCGGAATTTTGAGCAAAGTGCAATGGAAGGAAGGCAGAAAAAAATGTCCCCCGTGGTTCGTTCGATCTTATGTACTTATTCAGAATGCCAAAGCATCCACTGTCTAATCTGAATATTCATGGCTTTCAACCGAGACGGTTTTTTTCCCCTTCATGTTGTAATAAATTTTTGCTTTTACTGAAATAACTGGAGCGTATGTAATTAGCGTGATTATTAAGTTATGAAGATGGCGGAATGCCGTTTCCCACGAATTTATTATGCATTGTAGAAGAATATTTTTTTTTTCTGCTGAAGAGAGAAACTCTTTTAAGTTTGACTGAGTTAGTTTTCTGACTAAAGGACTGACTGACTTTGTTCATTGACTTTTTGCCATCTTTTGTAGTCCGCCTATTTCTTTATATGTATGTGTGCGCCGGTGAATCTTGCTGTATTTGAAAGAAAACTTATTGAATCGTTCCTGTCTTGAAGCATGAATGGCTTTGATTTAAATGAAAGCAGATGTTCTTTATATTGTTTAGTTCCCGCTAAAAGTATGATACACATTTTTTAAAAAAACTTTCTCCCTATTCTTTTCATTCGAATATGAGGCGTGAAATTTTAACACTACTCATCTTTTATACATTAATTATCAAAAGCTTTCCAAATAGTTGGGACCTTTATTGAAAATTCCATTCTATTGATGTTAGATGTGAGTGAAAAAAAATACATATATAAGAAAAGACAAGATTAGTGGAACTTCCGAAGAGAATGTTGGGGGGGGGGAATAGAAGTAACTCCATGAAGATTTACGTTTTGATAATACCCCAATAACATTTTCATTTGTCATTAAATCATCCTTTTAGAATAATATATTTCGTTTTAAAAGATATTTTCTGTTTCTAGACAAAACAATTTTGAATTGTTTACAAAATTAAATGTTATAAACTGTAAAGAACCCATTTATAAAGACAAATTGACTTATTTGCATGCCTAGTGTTTGATTGTGAGTGTAGTGCAAATTGTTTTGATTTTTGATTTATTTATTTTCCGTTTCTTACTTATTAATGATGTTCGAAGTCATTGCAAATGATGCAATGTAGAACAAAGAACTTATGCGAGGTACATGTTTTGAGCATTTTAAAGCTAATAACTTTTTTTTTTATTTAATTGATTGAGAGTTTTCAATCCTTTTATCACTAAATGTTTGGGATTTAAAGAAAACCTCAATATTTATAGCTGATCATTATATGCAAGCTATACCTCGAAATATGTATTTATTTTGATATTCTTTTGTTACATTTAAAACTGAAGTACATAATAATAGAAACTTTATCGATTGTTCCAACTGATAGTCATATAGACAGTGAGATAGACACATATCTGTAATGTTCAGAAATAAGTTTTAGATACTCGTGGTTTAAATCAGTGGCTGATTTGTGTGTGTGTGTTTATCAGTTGACGGATTTAGAAATTTTATCACCATAGAATTTTATTGGGCTCTTTTAGTCAATAATTGGTAAATTTAGTTTCACATTTTAAAATTAATATATGATCGATTTATTTTAGTTTTTTCTCGTTTTTTTTATTGCTCTATATTTTTATTATACCAGTCTGTGATACTCTCTGAGTTCAGAGATCCTAGCCAACCGCCTAACATGCCAAGTCTGAAATCCTTACTTAGTTCTGTTATTACGCACGCTTATACTGTCAGTTTGCGTTTTATGTAAGCAGGGCCCAACCTAGCCTAATTGGGACCCGGGGCAAACACTTCTCTGGAGGTCCCTCTCTGCTTCAATACTTCGATAATGGACCATACATAGAACTTGTTTAAATTATTCTTCGATTTTTAGGCCCCCTCTAATGTGGGGACCGAGAACAATTGCTCCGTACGCCCCTGCCTTAATCAGGTCTTGTATGTAAGAAAACTGCACCAACAACGCTATCACTTTTGGATTTGTGAACAGCTTCACTTCTTTTAAAAAGAATTTATGTTATAATAGTTTCAATTTTTGGATTATTATGTGAAATGTTTCAATGTCCTCCGATCACCATAAATAATACGATACTTCATATCGTATTATTTATGGTATTATAAAGAAATATATCCATAAATATTTGATAATCATAAGCTCATATGTATCAGACATTAAGTAAATAGTGTCTGATACATATGATTATCAAATATTCATGATCTGTATTCATATTCATAACTATAAACAACATTAAAATTTTGTTTATCTATTCTAAATTTTAGTTAGATTATTCACTTAAGCTTTCGTAAAGTTTTAGTTTCGTTCATTTGATAATTGAAGAATAATAATAAAATAAAAAAATGTGGATTAATTTATTCATTTTCCGATTATTCTCAGAGGGAAAAAGTATTATTTAAAGAATCATGTATTTCAATTTTTTTCCAAATATTATCGGGGAATTATACTATGGGAAAACCAGTTTCCCATTTATTTGTGTAAAGTAATATCTCTAGTTAAATCTATTACACTGAATTGTTTAAATAATTCATATATTTTCTATTAAATGCTATAGCTGCGAACATTCTTGAAACTTTAATCCAAACAATGTACTATAAAGAATAGTAGATGGTATATATATTTTTTAATATGTGCGCCAATTTTGCAGTATACTTTCAGAATTTTTAAATAATATATCTCTTAATATGGTTAATAATGTGACTTTCTTCTGTCCCATTCATGAAAAGTGGTATTTCCAAACAGCTGCTCAACAACTGTTAATGCCCTCCATTGTTCAAGGCTGCCAGATTTCGAGATGGTGAATCTCCTTATTGCCGACTGGTTAGTATCTTGTCATTAGACCACATGTGGAGTTCATTGTGGGGAAGAAAGCTGTCACAACTTCAAAGTAAAGGAGTGAACTTCATCTGGACACTCCTTTCCTGAATATCACTGACACATGTTCCAGAGCGGTCAATTGCTGGGACGCGTCATCAGTAGCACCAGTCCTGGTTACAAGACTAGTGCCATAATTGAGGGGAATTTTTGCTAAATGATGGGTCGATGGAGAACTGACGAGGATGAATAGAAATTAAGGACGCTGACTTTGGACAGCTATAAAGTGCGGGATTGTCTTTGAAGACGGAGATAGACCTTTGGATTGCGCACTGTGGCATTTGGATGCTCCACTCTGGTAGCGGCTCAGGATGATACCCTGCTAGCGTCTTGTGGTGTTTTCCTCCGAATTATTGGAGAACTCTTTCCATGAACTGTTTACTCGATAAATCTTCAACCGGGTGGAAATAGCAGATATTTAACCTAGATTATAACATATTGTTCTTCCATATCTAACTCTCTCTCTCTATATATATATGACCGTAAATAAGATATTTCTCTGAAACTCCACTCCCTTATTTGATAGGTCGAGATCAGGTCATTACAATAGATAGCAAAAATATGTACTAATTCTATTTTAGTTTTATATATAAAACATAATTAAAATCAAAATATATAATACTAATATAAATGTTCGATCCTTGGGCTCGACGAGGTTTAACTCAGCCTTTCATTCCTGCAGTGGGTCGATAAACTAAGGACTAAACATGTTTGGCAACTAAACACTGCGGGTTCCGCGTTAAATTGACTACCCAACCGGAACATATGTCTTGCATCCCAAGGCCCTTTGTCAAGAAAGCAGATATGGTCACTGTAGGCCTTGACCCACATAGGCTGTCTTGCCACTCAGTTTAGTTCAGTAATATTAACACAACTTATATAATTAAAATATAAAGATATATTATTATGAACTGTATAGTTAAAATATAAATACATATAATTAAAAAAGAATACAGAGAAGGATTAATACGTTTATAATAAAAACATATGAATGTATAGCAAACGACTCATAAAAGAAAATTTCAAATTTTTGTAAACAGCCAGAATGTGTTGAAAAAGTCGAAAACAATGACAAAAAAAAAAAAATCGCAAAAAAACCACATTAAAATTTTTTACAAAAAATACTATCTCTCTCTCTCTATATATATATATAATCTTTCTTTTTTCTTAAATGCTTTTAATTCAGAAAACAACAGAGATTATAAATAATAAAATGTTTTCGTTCTTGAAGGAACTGCAAAATATTTTGTAACTGGGAGAAACAAATGTGACGCAAAAAAAGGGGGAATTAAGATGAAACATTATAATTTTGAGGGCCGGTAAAATGAGCACAATTACAAGAATTGCTTTTAAAAGACGAACAAAAATTATATAAAAAAGGACAGAAAAACACAAAGCAGTGTATCTGAAAAATGCAAAAGAAAAGTAGATGATGAGTATGCAAGAAGAAATTATCTTTAAAAAATGATGCGGAAAACAAAGACATCATCTCATCATCTTAATTACAAAACAAATAAAAAAAAACAACAATACGAAGGAAACTAATTGTAGCAAAAAAAAAAATTATGAGTTCAAAATAATAGCTTGAAATGAAGGACTAATTAGTAAAATTACTTCAGACCTTCTTGATGTTTAACCACTGTCTCAGTAAGCAACTACTGAGCAGGTAGCAAATGCAGTATGCATTAAAACATGCAAAATAAATAAACACTTGAATGAAAAAGAAAAATGCAATTTTATTTTGCATTGTTTTTTTATTGGTCGATGAATAAATGGCATTAATACTTCATTTAAGAAAATGAATGTCATTAACTTGTTTTTGAAACTTGGTTTTATATTTGGTTTGTATCGGGCTTGGGTGGGCTGCAAAAAATACTTCATTAATTTTTTTTTTCTTCTGTCTAGTTAAATGTGAGTCAAGTTTGTGAATTCAAACAATCTCAGATCTAGCACGACTAATTGGATTCATTGTGTTTACTTTTGGAACTTTCCAATTGGGGAAATATTGACATTATTTTTAAATTGTTTGCTCTTCTCGTTTAATTAATGTTAAAAAAAAGTGAGAGATATGTGACTAGTAAAAAGTTAAAGATGATTATTTTTGTATTCTTAGTTAAAAAACATATATTCTTCTTTTTGAGATTATTTTTAACAGGACGTTTCTAAATCATCAATAGGATTCTATATACAGAATATTTCTTAATCATGTACAGGATTATTTTCCGGAAGTTTCTAAATCATGAATAGGATTCTATATACCGGATATTTCTTAATCATGTACAAGATTATTTTCCGGATGTTTCTAAATCGCGAATAGGATTCTATACAGGAGTTTCTAAATCATGAATGGGATTCTGTATCGGATGTTTATAAATGATTTACAATATTGAGTACTGGAAATTTCTGAATTATGAATCGGATTCTATGCAGAGATGTTTCTAATTCCTGAACAGGATTCTGTACCAGATGTTTCTAGATCATAAACAGGATTTTTGTGCAGGATGTTACTAAAATTATGAAACCAATTTCAAGGAGACAAGAGCTTAGAGGAAAAAAAAGCTTAGAAAAACAAGTGAATTTGATCTAGAATATACAATAGGCAGCACAGAGGACGGGGAAAAGAGGGCGCTGCACAAACTTTAGTCAAGGTATTAAGAAAAAAAATAGAGAATGCTATGTTCCCAAAATGCTCTCGTTTTCTCATTAATAGAGATGTCATCCTCTTTTCTGGAAATAAAATCAATGACTTTGGGTAAGAAATTGCATCCCTTGCATGATATTGACCGAGTAATAGTTACAGAAAACAGATATTTGTCGTGAATATAGCATTATTATCAAATCTAGCATACGATCGTTGGCGATTAATCCATGACATCCGGTTAATAAACAAGTGCCTGAAAATCAATATGCATTTTGGACCTTTTCCAACCGATTTCAACCGATCAGTGTGCTACAATTGTAGTCATAAAGTCAGACATCAAATTTCACTTATTTAAGTCATGCTGTTTTGAATTACTGCATTTACACGCATATAATGCATACAAACAGACGGTCAATAGTTATCATATTTCGTTAAAAATTTGATATGCATTTTAGATGGTAAACCAGTGAGACGAATTTCATTCTTTTGAAAAATGTAGTTACGTTTTAGAATTGACGGGTTCACTTGAATTGAGATAAAAGGACATGCAAAGTTCTTTTAATGGTTTCTGCTCGAAATTTGATAGGAATCAATGTACACAAGTGCATTTGCTATTCTATTCCCTATTCTTTAAATATTAGGAGTCAACTAATAAATAACACAAAATTTAATTTTTGTTTGGCATTGTGAATTCTCTAGTTCAGGAACCGCAGAATATATTAAGAAATTATTATACTAAATTTGAACAAACGGATATACATTGGATTTTAATTTATGTGGTTTTTGCGAGAGCAAATTCTATAAAAGATCAGAATTTGAAAAAATAGCGTCTAAAGATGTAAAATACCGTGAAAATGTAAATCTAAAAATCAGTGTAGCTTCCCCCCCCCCCCAAAAAAAAAAGACATAGAAAGATAATTCTGTTTTATAAAGAAACCTACTCAAACATTAGGAATATTAAATAAAATAATTCATGATGTTTAAAAAAAAATTGACTTTTCATCGAGGTCTCTTGTTTTAAGAAATTATACCTGGAATAATTAAAGAAAAAATAATCACGATCTTTTCTCAATTAATTCATCAATTAATTAGCCTGTTAACTAGGTAATTAACTTATATTCAGTTTGTTTTGCATTGGAATATTTCGTCATACCCAATTAACAGGTTAAAATTAACTTAGACAGATTTGCATGTTTTCTTTCCATATTTAGATATAAAGTTCAGCAATTTGAATACTTGTTTACATGCAGCACTACATTAATATATGATTCAACGCTATAATAGTGTAATGGGATTCACTATAATCAGTAATGACATTCACGTGGACAGCACATTATAATTCATTTTAATCTATTATTAAATAGATTCTGCAATTATATGATATATAATGCATTACTGCCATTTCCTACTAGATGCAGGATCATTAAAAGGTAGATGAAAATGATTTTTATCTCATAAGTTTTATGCTTAGTTTTAGTTATAATTAGTATAAAATGCTTATCTTCATTAAGAAATGATGTTTTACTAATTATTTAAAGAATATTATGCAAGCTGAGCTTCGAAAATTGTATGATTCAAGATTTAAACGTTTGCATCATTTTGAATCTATGAAATTACAGAATATTCAACAGTATTTACGAAATACAAAACTTATAAAAGTTTACGAACATGATTTCCTTTACAGTAATGAATAGTCTTCACGAAATATATTTAACTATATTAACTATTAACAATCTATTGATTAACTATTAACTATAAAACAATCAAGAAATATATTTGATTGATATTCGAAAGTTTTACCGAGTCTTACATCTGATGACACATCTTATTATATATTTTATGAAAAAATGATCTAAAACTTTGGGTTTATTAATTAATTAGAAAAATTGGTAAAATTTGCTTCATTATTTTAAATGTAACTTCAAACTTGTAATTTATACTATATGAATTTCTGGGAAGGAAAAGAAAAATTCAGAGAAAAATACTTCCATTTTAATCCATCTCAACTTAATTAATTTCTTATTTTAATCAAATTTTACTTAAATATCCCTAGTAAAATATATTGCGTTACCCTGAAAGATTTTAGAACTATTTTCGTAGAACGAATTTTGCATAATTTATTCATTAAGCTAGGAAAAAAAAAAGTTCAATTTCTATTAAAAGTACCATCAACGCATTTTCTAACGATGATGAAAGAAATCTTTCTGGGGGGGGGGAAATTGTCTCCCTAGGGCCAAAGTATTGAGCAGTGATGCCATCTGGTGGGAAAATCTTTTCCTACATTTCAATTAAATATAGAAAAGCAGTTCTTCAAGTGCAAAAGGATGTTTTTCATTGGCTTGTTTTGTTGTTTTCCAATTAGATCTCATTTCTATTGATCGAAATAATTTCTCTTTTTGCTAAATTTGTGGGGAAACCGACAGCAATAACATTTTTCATGAAAAAGATAAATATTTTTAAACTAATTGTGGCGAATTAAATAGGTATTTGGTAGACGGTTTCTAAAGCTTCATAGTTTTTGAAAACAGGGTTACGACTGGTTGTATAGTAAAAAGTAATTCAGAGTAATAAAATTAAATGTTATAAAAATAAAATATTATTTGTTTTCTGCTTTCATATGAGAGAAACATTTCGATATTTTCGTCAGAAAGTAATATTTTCAAAAAGAATTAATTTTAAATAATACAATTAGTTGGATTTCTTATAAATTTTATGGAATTATAATCAGTTATTCAACAGTTTAAATTGGACGCTAGCGTTCTTTGGTAATTTTTTTCTTAATATTTGCTATTTTGAAAAGCTCAGTAATTTTTCCGTAATTTTATTTTATTTTATGTGTTTTATAATGATGCGTAATTATTATTTAAAAACATTTTGTTATTTATTTTTAATACATTATTATGTACATTTTCTTTAACAATCAAACGTTGTGCAATTTCCAAAATCTTGATTCAAATGCAAGAATAGCTGATAACTTAATATCTTTAAGATTTAAATTTGACTTTAGTAAAAGCTTTCTTCTTTCGATTCTTTGCAATTAAGAATATTTTGTTCAAAATCGCTTCAACTAATATAAATATTAACATGAAAAGTCCAAAAAATAGTTGCATTCTCTGTTAATGTAAACTATGAATTTTCAAAATATAGATGACGTTTCAGAAGCGCAAAAAATGAAAATTGAACATAAAACGTCCTTTTACATTTGAACTATCTTTCCATTTTTATCATTGAACACTGATGAAATTCTCACCTACAGAGATTTAAATTAATCAACATACAATTGGAAATTCTGAAGTAAATCTAAGTTTTCATTTAATTTCAAAATTGATAAAAAGAAAAGGTTTGAAATTGTGATTGAATGAAATATTAAAGAAGATTTTAATTATTATTAATTGCGGAGGAGAGGATGAGGGGGGTGATATCAGAGTTGGTAAATCATCCAAAATTTACCGGATGTATAACATTAGGATATTTGATTCTGTAACAGATTTCATCATTTGTACAGACTGTATCGACTGTGAAATTTGCATATTTTCTTCATCAGAAATTTAAAGATTAATTTACATCAGACTTCGCATATTTATCTTCTAGAGAGCTCGGCTATAAACTGGTAGAATCATGAAATTATTTCTTGTGAGTATTGCTGCTTAGCTGAAGATATTCTACTCATTTGACCATGGTTCCGAATTGTGAAATCTACTCCAGGATAAACCTCATTAATTCAAAATAGGATTTTAATAAAGTTGATATAAATATATTTTGAATACACATCAGTGAAAGGTAATGTTTGACTCCCGAGTTTTTATTCAACAAAAATTAATAGGTAAAAGTTCGATGAAGTGTGTGGGGGGGAATACGGGGGGTATCATTTAGGAATTAACTGCACATTCGAGTTTCCAACTTCGAACCCAATGCTCTTGAATTCACCAAGCGAATAGAAACATCGTCGATGTTGTGAATTAGAAGTTATAAAACGATATGGCATATTATGGCAAGCTAGAAAATATTAGATTTAATATAAGAAGAATTAAGTATTAAGAATGATATTCCCTTCATAACATAACGAACATATTAATCTTAGTGCAGATAGTAAAACAGTCAGTTTTTTAAAAATGAAATTTGAATTTTAAAAATATTTCTTTAAATGGGAAGAAAAACAATTATTTTCTAAAAACATTACCTCCCTCAATTTTTAATTGGTATAAATTATTATAACAGTTAAAATAAGCTAAAAAGGGTTTTAATATTATGCATTTATTAATTAAAATAATAGCATGCATGGCAGCTTATGAATCATATGCCTACTTGAATTTAGTTTCCCAAATAGACCTATCGAGAGTATTGTTTTAGAGTGTTGATAAGTTTGCTCTCTTGATATTTTCTTTATTATTTATTTATAAAAAAACATTTATTTAAAAAAATCAACTCATGCTGAGCTATTTCATTAAAAATTTCTAAAAATCTAATTTGGTTATTTTTTTATAAATAATTAAAATTTAATCTTCTCAAATATTTGCTACCTTGAGAGCTGACATCTTCTTAAACGATTTCTTCTTTGACAAAAAGATCTCGCTTGAAAGATAACGTTTTTTGAAAAGCTAATTGCCTATTACAAACAATTTAAAGATGATTGTTGGTTTATTATACAAGATGATATTTTTAAATTAATAAACACTTACTCATTACCCACTTAAGTCAGAAATATAAATAAACCATGGCAATAAATAATAGATGGAAACAAAAGATTTTAATCCCTTTGACAATATACTAAAAATAAAATGAGTAATAAAAAAACTATAAACAATCTTCGAAAAGTCCCAAATCGATTATATCATCCATTTATTATTATTCACTCTTATTATTATTAGATTCTGTATTATTAACAGCAAAGAATTAGTAAATGAATTTACATTCCCTAATCGCATATGTAAATTTCTTAACTGATACAACTTAGTAAAAGATAGCAGTCTCGCTTTGTAAAAATGAAGAAACTAACAAAACTAGTCTATTTGCAAGACGCCGATACAAATTTATTTTAAAGTAGAATATAACTCCAAACTAAATATTTTCTCGATTCTTATGAGACGTTTTTCTTCTCGCAAGCATAAGAAACTGCAGTAAAAACAGTTTACATGTTCTTTGCAATTAGTTAGCGTGAAAAACAACACGTTTAAAAGATAAACGCGTGGAATTGAGTTGAAGAGATTAATATTTTATGTTCTCGCTCTTCCAGGAACATGCTGACTTATGGGATTTTTTTCCCTGCTGATACTTTACATTTTGCCGCCGACAGAATTCTGAATAAATAAAAAGTAGCTTCTAGAAAATACTTCTGACGAGCTGCCTTTTGAAATGCAGCATGCGTCGCGACTTATCATTCTAAGATCTCATTCATTGTTACATAAACTATAAGTGACAGTCGAATCCTCTAGATACGCAATTACAAAATACGAGAATCTGATTTTTGTTCATGAAATGCTACCGAATAAAACAATGTGAACAAAAGAAAAAGTAAAACACCGTCTAAACAAAGGCACAGATTTTAGAAACGTGGGGATTTTATTTGTCTTTCCCCCCTTTTTTTTTATCACAGCAAAGCATTATTCCCTAAAGGGATTATTGACAATGTTTGCCAAACGAAAAAATATCGTCTTAATTCTCTGCAGAAAATATGAGCTATCTAAATTCTTGAATAGCGTAGAAATGGCAAATGCGCATAAAATAGTGTTCTTTCTACTAAAGAAATGAAGAGTTGTGATTTTATTTTTGTTTGAAAAAGCTGTACTTATTGAAATGTTTTAATTTTTCTTGTCTAAGAATTTAATAGAAACGAAATGGCATGAAAACAAATGGTGGAACACGGCGCAAATGGATTATTTTACTTCAGTATTATTCTCACTGTTACTAATTTATTTTTTAGTTATTTTTCTTCTAGCAATCTATATTTGATAAAATTAAAAGAAATTCCACATAGGAATTTTAAAGTGCACTAGAGAAATATAATAAGCTCGAATTAAAATTGATCATTAATTTTTTAACTAATATTATTAAATGTTATAAGCTTTTATGTATTCTTTGATATAAGATAAGAGAGATAGTCTCAGAGGATTTTTAGAGATAATTTCCTTGCTTTTTTTCCCTCATCAAAATTTTCATCTTTCATCATAAATATTTTTGAATATTTATTCATGGGAAAATGTAACTGTTAGTGGATGGATACAAATAGTTTAATTATTTTAAAGTGAGAATAGCATTATATTTTTAACAAGGTAATTGTTGCATCAAAACATGAGATATATGGTCTCATATATGATAATGATGATGATGATGTGTCCACTTTACCACAGAAAGGGTTGCAGTAGTTTTTGAGGGGAAAAAAAACACTTCTAAGCAGCTGAGGGCAGAAGTCTGAACTCTGGCTCATATAAAGATGACACTCACACATTTACTTTCACAACTCCTTTTTACAGGGCAGCGCATTCACACACTTCACAGATAGAACACATTTGAAGAACAACCATGCCCAAACTGGAACGCCCAGATTACTGAAAGGACGTGCGTCAGCTTCTATCGGGCCAATAGCTGATTTCTAAAATTGTAGAGAGGTATTCAAAATTATTTTAATTGGAAAAATGCTTTAAGTGAAAGATCCTTTCTATTTGATGTCCTGGTCATATCAGTCTTATTTAATTAATGAAAAATATATATTTTCTCAGCAAACGGTAAAATAATTCCATCGTTTAATGACTAAAATTGACCGAGTAAAAGCTGTTCAATCTAAAAAGAGTTTTCTATCAAGATTATTTTAAAAAATAATTTGAAAAAATAGCATTGCATGATTTCAATTTACAAATGATCTCATAAATTCTCATATGATCTCATTAATCCCTTCCCCCGAAATCATTAATTTAGCTCAGAATTGGCTTACTTTTATATTTCCATCAATTTTAGCTGCAAAAATAATATTTAATTATTTAAGATACTGCAGAACTGAAAACAATTTTACTAAATATAATTATTATAAAAATTAATTATATAAAATTTAATAAAGGATATCAAATCGTAAAATGTATAGATTAGGAGATATCGTAACTTTTTTGAAAAATACATTTACAAACAGAATAAAACACGATTTTCCCGCTAATTATTTCCCTGTTTAACTCAATGTATACTTTTAGCATTTTAAAAATTGATATTGGTTCACTATTAGAATGGTATAATTCTGTATAATTGAAACTTTTGTAGAGTATTATTTTAATTGGATATTCATTTACTTTTAAACATTGTAAATGTGTCCTTATAATACCGAAAAGGTTGGATAATTCGTCAAAATCCCCCCTTTCTATAAGTACGATCGTATTCATTGTTTCCATACATTAGAAATTTTACATTAGGCGGTTTAACAAGTTTTCTCTCATATTAAGTAAGAGTTGATTAATATCTTTGTGGTACAACGGAATCAATTACATGTATATTAAAATTCTTTTGACAAGAAGCTTTTAGTGCACAACTTTCAGTTAAAATTAGAATCCGAAACCAAATCAATTGCCACTCAATTTTTGAATGCACAGCTTCCTCAAAAAAAAAAAGGACAGACAACTCAATAATTATTACAGTAATGACAGTCATTTCATAATATATATCTATCTACTGTTTACAATCCATTCTGCATCGGTATAATTACTTTCGTACGAATATTTTTCTTTCTTCTGAGTAGTTTAAACTGTCTTTTAAATTCCACTGAATTCTTAAAATTTTAACATTTTAAAAACTTAATGATATTTTTAAATTAATCAGTATCTTCCAAATAGTATGTCAAATGTTAGAGGATAATGATGATGGACGCACGATTGTTTTCCGACATGGATATATTAAACGGGAGGGGTTCATTGTTGCCATTTTGCCATTGATCAATGTTGCCCATTTATGCAGTTAAACATATGCATAATATGCATAGCATATACACGAGTTTGGTATCTGTGTTTAAGTTGGCTAACCAGTAGAAAAGTTTGAGCATTTTAAAAACTTAGCTATTTTTAAATGCATATCTTCCAAATAGGCCGAATTGTATATTAAAGTTAGTGGATAATGATGTAAACGCACGATTGCTCCGACCTGGATGAATTAAAGGGGAAGGGATCACTCCGAGTGGATTTTTAGAGTTAAAAATATGCTTGATATGCATTGCATGTATACCAAGTTTGGTACATTTGTGTAAATGGGCTAGCCAGTAAAGCATTAGCGCACATATACACACAGGTGAGCTCACACACTTTTTTATTATTAGTAGAAGAGATACAGATCATATCACTTTTCATTTTATTTCATTTTATGTTTGCTTCGACTGACAATTATTTATAATCATTTAATCAAAATATAATAAGTTCTTTAATCTTTCCTCAGAAGACACTTAAATTTAAAGACGAACGAGCTTCACATTATTTAACTATTAGACATGGAAGATTAATTATCGTCTAAATTCTTTAATTCCTGCTACTAAGTGAAATTTAAATACCTCTTAGGGGAATCTATTGTTCCACAACATCACATGAACTTCTCTTATTTATTCAATGCAGAACTGAAGTAATTTAACAATTTGTGTTTTCATTTGAGATATTTACTGTCATTAAAACTTACAAGCTTTAAAAGATGTTTGAAAAGTTGACATTTACTTAAACTGGATAAGAATATCTCACACTTGAGGAAAAATACTTCTTCCACTCGAGAAGAGTACTTCAAAAATGCACGGAATAAAAAGAACAGAGGAGAATTTCGAATAAAAACATTGAAGCACTACAAAAGCGAGAAAATTTAAATCTAAAATACATCGTGTTTATTTATTGTTATTTACTTTATGCTGAATAGGAAAATGCCTTTACTTAGATTTCAAGCACGCTTTTATTTCAAAAAATGTATGGGGACAGCACAGACTAGAAATACTAATAACAAAAACGACAGCAGCAAAATTGCAACTTGGCGGATTCAAAATTACTCCCAACAGTTTTGCTTTCATCGCAAAATAAACTGTGCCTTTTATCAAGTCTTCTTTATTCTCTATATGTTTGAATGACATAACGAACTGGAAATTTAACAAAAATATTTGATTTTTCTTACTTTTTTTCCCTTACGCTTTTACAAAAAGAGGCGAATTGTATTTTGGCGGAAATTATGGCCCCTGACGTTGAAGTGAAAGGGGGGGGAGAGAAGTTAAGCTTTACATTCCGCCATCTTTAATTTAAAGAAAGATATCCTGCAGAGCATGCGCCGTGAGAATGAAGCTAAGCAGCTGCGTTCAGTAATGGGAGGGGGTACAAATCCCTCCCCGCTTGCAAATCAGTTTGATAAGGAGGTGGGGGGGATTCTCCAATTACAATCTAGATCAATTGCTTTTTTGGTGAGCAACACCTGTTGGAGGCGAATTTAATACTTGATCTCTTGTTAGATTTTACTTTCACATAACTATACCTCAAAACTATTGAGAAAAAAAATATTTCTATTGGGGGAAAAAAAACTAAAAATTTCATTAAAAAAACCATTAGGTGAAAGCAATTATGGTCACAGAAAAAATAAACGAAAATCAAATACGCTAAAGGGGGGGGGGGGGCGTTGTTAGTTCTATTGACCCTAATTTTTAATTTTTGGCTCAGATACTATTTCGTGGCATTTCTTTCTGAATTGCGCATGACTTAGATTTTGGGATCACATAACATTTTGTTCGCTAACATTATAGGAGCACAGTAGGTATATATTTTATGCCTAAATTTTCAAGGATACAGATAAAATATCAAAATAAAAGGGTTGGAAATTTAGCAGGGAATCCTTATTAGTTTTATATAGATTAAGATGCTGTAGTCAATATGATATTAGAGTTAGCTTGAAAAAATTATGAGTTTTTGCAATAGTCATTAACGTTATGCACAATCTGTTTAAAGTAACTTGAAATAGTACGAGTTCTGAATGATGGTTCTCTCTAAGAATCTCTGTATATAGAAAAAGGCCAAATCATAGGTATTTCTTTTTGGGAGCTAATTATAATTAGAGGTAGAGAAATTCCCAGTTCTGACAAACAGTAAAAAAGGTATAATGTTGCAACCAAAATCTTACTGATAATCTTGAGAGATAGATCGTCTCATCTGAGTGACTAACAGAAGTATGATCCCTCCTTATTCATGTCTTGTCTCGAAACAATTAACAAGATTTCCTCCTAAATCTCCCATTCTACGCCTTTTTATATGCTGACTAGTGAAGGCATTGGGGATTATCGAAACTCTTTTATGTATTTTTGTTCTTTTAACTCGTGCATATTTACTAATTACTTTTGAAGTTTTGATGAAGTTGAGATTTTGCCATTAATCGTTGCGTGCCATCATCCCACCTTATCTGTCACTTGTCATTCATCTGTTTGCAAGATTTTCACCCAAATCCCATTCAAGACTTTTTCATATACTGTCTGAAGAAAAAATGGTATTAAGGAATAAACTCCATAAAGGAAAAAAAAAATGGCATTTGGAGAATGGTTTTTTTGTTATCTGAATCACATTACATAATTATAACATTTAGGGGTTAAGGTCGCTTCAAAACAGAATATTAATCTATCCAGTCAAATTCGATTTTTATAATCGATGGCTTTCAGTTTTTTTGTAATATAATACTATTTTTTTTAAGTGAAAGTCAAAATGATGAGCTAAAAGAGGCATTTTCTTAATTAATAAAGACATTCAGTACCTATGCATTTAACATCTTTATACACATGGATTTATGTGTCATAGAACAGAATTATCTTCCTACATGATTCACTTAAAAAAAAAAAAAGGTGCATATGTTCTTATCATGAAAATCACCCTTTTACTTCCAACACTTCTCCTAAATGGAAGTGAATTCACACGACGCTTTGTCTTTCAATTATACTTCCAATAAAATATTTTTAATGCCCTGCAACTTACACGGCAGTTACAGCAAAAAGCAAAAAGAAAGAGACCAGGCAGGAAAAAAAAATATTTAAAACATCTAGGCGGGGTAATCGGTGTTGATAGTCGGGTAGAAAGTGCCCTGCAAAGATTTATGATGTCTGACGTCAGGATAAAGTGACCATAAATAATCAGGTAAGGCTTAATGAAGTACATTTCTGCTAACTCAATTAACCCAACGTTTTGTGTTGGTTTTAAAGATAGCGTGATCTGACGGGGGGGATGTGAAATATGGTGCAGGGATGTTCCTTGTGTTTTTTTTTTACCCCTTACTTGCAGGTCACGAAGGGGGAAGGGGTATATTTATCACCCCATAAACAAATGCGGGTAAAAACAGTGGAATTAATTCAAACTCGAAACGTGACTTCCCTTGCTTTGCTAATAAAAGTTCGTTGGTAGTCATTAACTTATTGTTTATCGAGTCTTCCTACTCGGATCTAAGTGGTTTAAAGACCAAGGTTTAAGGTTTTTGCCGAGTTAATGGAAGGGTTTTTAGAGACCAAATTTCTCCGTCGCACGTAAGACAAGTTAATCACAGATTTTGGGACGTAAATCTGTCATTTTTGTAAACGAACTAAAGGTTTGGGAAGAAAACCAGACAAGAACTTTTTCTCCTTTTTTTATTTCTTCCTTGATTCTTTCTTTAGTAAAAGTATGGCAGTTGTCCGTAAACAGTGGCTTATGAGATTATTAAAGTAATTTTTTTTCGGAGCTTGTTAGAACGGAGGATATGTGTTCATTAAAGAACTACTACGGCTTATTTTATCCTTTTATCGGAAGACAGGCCACTACAATTAACTAGATGAACAGCGTGTTTAACAGTAATGGTTTATTCAAAGAGAAAATATGGCTTCAATTAGTTATCTACTTTACTTCCCAAAGAATCGAAGCGTAATATTTTTTCTAAAAAAATATCCTTATCAGCTTTTAGCTTTGGAGTTAAAGGATATGATAAAAGATGCCTTTAATAAGGATTCTGAAAAAATGAATACAAATTATTGAAGGTTATTGAAGTAATAAAGTGAAGAAGAAAAATTCAACTATCCACTTTAAAATATTTTGGTATTTTAAGGAGAAAAAAAAAACTTTTAATTAATAAAATGGTTATTTGAAATAACAATCAATTGAATTTTTAAAGGTTTCATTTGCATAAAAAAGTTCTTTGACAAGATATTTATTGTTTTTTCTTCATCTGAAGTAAAGGATATGATACTAATAATAATAATAGAATTTCATCACGTGTAATTAGGGTATCAACCCTAATTGAAATCCAATAAGTAATTTCTTAGATGTTAGAAGTGGGCTTATTAATAAAATCAGAAAAAAGGGTAAAATAAATTTCAAGTGATGTAAAAAAGTTTATTTTTATTTTGTTTCAATTAATAAATATGTTGTTTTTTTTAACAAAATGAATATTATTTAATTATCGTTTTTTTAATACGACATTTAAAATCTCTACATTTTTGTTAAATTCTAATATTTATATTTAGAAAAATATTTTTGACATTCTAATAATTTTAGTGAAAATTTTTATCCTATGATGGGGATAAGAGACCTGATATTGGTTATGAAGCCTTGAATTTCATTACTTTAGGAGGACCGAGGTACCCTGGTGGTAATGTCTGGTCTTTGAAACTAGAGGGGTTTCAGTTTCGAGATAAGATTCCACTGAAGAACTGTTGTGTAAGTAGCTGTAGTAATCGTCGCATGCACGTCAAGCGATGTGATTCGGAATTGGAGAGGGAGTGCCAGCTCAGATGTTGTCTGGTCATCTGACCGCGGTTCAAAATTAGGAGGTCCTCGATCAACGGACCTAGTCTTGCTTTAACGTTAAAGAAACTGAACTAAACTTCAAAACCTAGGCCAATTAAAATACACCAAATCATCGTAATGTACATTGAGTAACTTGGTTACATAGCTAAAAAAATAATAACATTTAGAGTTTTTGTTCCCAGAAAAATTCCGATTCCGATGTATACTAGAAAGCATAAATCCACACATTCCTATTTTATTACAGTCTGGCTTTTTAATGTATTTATAAGAATTTGAAAACACGTATCAAGTTGGACGTTAAAGGGAACTAGTACTTTCAATATTATTCCATGAATCTTATTTTAACTATTCAAAACTTACGCCTACAATCGTCATTTACCTCTGTCTTACACCTCCCCAGGGTGTCATGTAATCATTCATGACATGTCTGAGAACATTCGGAAGTAAAACTCACTTCGTGGCAGAACAAAGAAAGCCCCTTTCCCCAAAACTTACAACGTAAATACTAACAAAAGAAAAGTAGGATGAGTTCAAAATGAATATGTTTCAAATATTTGGGGAAACTGGAGTCTCTTTTTCTTTCAAATAAAACCGAAAAATATGCAGCATTTTATTTACAATTTCATTAATGCTGAAGAAAAATCTACCTCATTTCATTTCTAAGCTTATCGAAATTCGTAAATTACTCAGTTTTTTTTTTGCATTATCAAACAAATCATAGCCCATATACCTTAAGGCATACCTTATTTTGCTATACACAGTATTGACTCAAATTGGTTTGGAGATATGAAACAAAGCGATATTTTAAAAATACACAAAATATAAAATTAAATGAATGCCTAAGATAATTTGGAAACATTTCATGTGTTATTTCTTTTAAGAAGTATATCCAAAGACGCTGTTTCATATTCGCTTTTCATTTCTTATTTGTGATTTTTCTCTCTTCTTATTTATTTCATGAGAATACCTAACAAGTATAAAAGCAAATCAACATATCTGAACTTGATTCGACGAATCTTATTTTAACTATTCATGCAGTTACCAACACCAACAATCTCCATCATCTCCCTCATTTTGTTGCTCCAGGATGTCCTAGGGAAGTCCCATCCTTAGTACATCCTTAGGAGCTGCACAAAGTATTGTGTTTTGCATCACATCCCCGAGAGAGAGAGAAGAGAACGTTGTCGTCATTTCGAATTCTTACTCTCGCCATTTCTCCACCCGCCCCCCTTTTATGGCGGCCGACGCATTTTTACATAAATTTCGAGAGCAACAATTAGCGTCTGCCTACGCGATTCTGCTGTGCTCTTTGTTCGAGATTTTGATGTAGGGGGCTGAGGGTGGGATCTTCCTTTCGCGACGGCCGCGTATGTATACTTTATTCTAATAAACAGACAGGCGTGCGCGGAATTCCATCATTGGCAGTTGGCCACATACATATGCGAGTGATTTTAAGAAGTTAAGACTTCCCCCAGAAGCGTTTGATGCTTTGCTTTCAGATCTCGCAATGCATGGACGAGGACTGCCTGAAGAGGGGACAGTTAGGGGAAGCAGGGACGATGGTGCCTGATTTGCATTCATTTGTTAGTGGGTGGATAGGTGCTGGAAAGTCCTCTATTAGGCTCTTAACGTCGGTGTATTTACTTCGTACGACATTAAAGTTTAAAATCGAAGGTTCGCCAAGAACTGAAAAGTGGGAAAGGCATTCCTGGGGGCTGGAGTGATATGAAGCGGAATTATTTTGTAGATCTGGCCTGGATCCTTACTGAATCACAATACATACAAACATTTTAATTTGATGTCTTACATAAATTTTTCATATATCTATGATATGGCTTAGAATTTGAACCATATTTTAAACGGTTACTTTTTGGCACTGCTGCAAGTATTCAAGTTTTTTATATTGTGAAGATGCCGAATTAATTTTTTCGGGGCCTTTAAAAAGATTGGCACCTTGTAAGAAGGCGATTTAAAATTACTCACTGAGTTTACATTGAAACAAATTCAGTCAATGAGATACATTATTTGTATTTGCATATAATTCTTTATTTATATATTAGATGATTAATGTCTATTATTTACAGACCTATTAGTTATAGATTAGAGGATATATTGATCACATTATTTGGATATTTTTGTGTACAATTTGGTATATAATGTGGGAATCAGATGATGTTGTTGTTGCTTATCCTCTTTGGATTGAACTCTAATTTAAACCAAGTCCATGAGATCGGGAAAAGAGTGGTACAGTAGCTTCTGAGGGTAGGGACCCCTCAGCACCACAGGGCAGAAGTCTGACTTGAACTCATATGAAGGTGACACTCACACACTCGCTTGCACAACCCATTTTTACAGGGAGGTTCTATCATACACCTTACAGATAGGACACAGGATAAAGAACAAACATGCCTGAACCAAGACTCGAACCCGGGAAGTCCAGGTCAAGGGAAAGACGCGTTACCCGTAGGCCAGGGAGCCAGCAAAGAAGATTTTGATGATATAAAGCGAATGATAAAATTTTTAGCTATCGCATTGTATTTTATTAAATGGACACGAATGCGCAAGAAAATTAATTGAAACTAAACACAGTTCATAATATCAGCAGACCAGCTGATTATCAAAGAATATAGAGTAAAATATAATTTTTCAGAAATTATGAAGCAATTCTTAGTCTTTATCTCAGTATTATACATAAAAGCAATCAAAAGGATATTCTTGATCGTCACAATTTTGCTGCAGATTTTTATAGTTGTCATGATTTACAGAATTTTCAGAAGTTTTTTGAAATTATGTTTTTGTAGTAATTCATCGAAAACTTACTTTCTAATCGGAACTGGTTTTTTAGAGATTGATTTGATAAAGAATAAATTTTTTTGAAGTAAAGTGAAACAATTTCCTTGTTTTAAATTATCAATCATGGTTGAAGTACTTTCCCCTTGTTTTGGGGCACAAGCGAAAACTAGTGTTTGATTTATTTCCAATTCAAAAACTAATCTTCGCAGTCACTTTCTACACCTGAACCACATTTTTCACAGTATTAGTGCTATTCATTTATAAATTCTTGTTTCTTTTTTTCTTCTTTATAAATTTGTAGGCTTTGCATCTGTTTACTTTAACCCTCGATACCTTGTAATTTTTGACATGTACTTCTATTTTCACCGCGTACAATTTTAGAAGTATCAAGACCTCCTTTTTGACCAGAAAAAAATGATATGATTGAAACAGAAATTTAAATATGTCATTTTATTGAAAGATAATAATAAGTTTATTTTAAAATGAATATATTGCAAATTTTATGAACGTTTTTCAAGGTAAAATGATTTCTTCAGAATATTTCCACCAATTGCATAAACCACAGCTTCATAAATCCTATTTTAATTTATTACATGGAAAATTTAAATAAGAAAGCTTAAACTAGATCTATGTAGGATGTTGCTATAAAAATTTATTTTGAATTCGATGTTTGAATTTGAAAAAAAGAAAACACGATTAAATGTAAATATTTAAAAACATTGCAAAGTTTTTTTTTTTTTTTGCTATTTATAAATAGTATTTTCATTAACTGAATTTCAGATATTTAAACTTTTAGTATTTTCGGGTATTTATCAGCAAATAGGAGGTTATCTGCAGGAACAGTACCTACAAATGAAATTTTATTTGCTGTTATTACCATTGCCAGATGGTAATTGCCAGTATAACCATTAATATTTTATTATTACCATTATTAATAATCATTGCCAGTATTTATCAGATTCTGCACCTATGGATTAAATTCTATTTTTTGATACTGCATTTATATAATTTTTTAAAGTTATTGTACAGTTTGCTTTATTTTTTTAAAATCAATCTGCTGGAACAGTGAATGCATAGTAAATTTTATTTGCTGCTATTACGTATAAAGATAAACTGTTATTTTCCAATTCTGTAGCATTGGTTAAAATTATGGTTTTTGATATCGTATTCATAGAAAATTTATATACTTTATTTCTTAAAATAATTCAAAGGTCTTTTAAATTAGTTTTATCTTTTCATGTACAGTCGGTAAAAAGTTAATGCGATTAATAATATAGATTATTTATTATGAATAAAGGTAGTAAGATGATAATAGAAGAGTTATTTTACTATATCGGATAATAAATGATGTTTGAAAATGTAGAAAAATAAATAAATATTGAGTTTTCTAGAAAATAATTCAAACAAGGATTATCAAAATTCAAATAATAACTAGTCGTATTTGACAACAAGACGAAAAATACATCATTTGCGTAATTAAGAATAGATATTGTAATTTTATCTCCTGAGTACTGGCTCCTTTTAACAATTACATGGACAAAATATTAAAAAAAAAACATTGTAAAGATCATTTTGCAAAGCTAAGTACTTAAGCTGCTATATTTGTTTAAACGTGCAATGATGATTATTTCAACATGCTTTTAACGAAAGTTTAAATTTTTTCAGAGGAAATGTTTGCGGATTTAAAATTTACATTACTGTCTTTGCCATTTGAATTTTATATACCATATGCAAATAAATTAACGTTTGAAAAAAAACATATATCATATAGTTTTAATCCCCTATCTTGTTCTAACATTCTGTATATATATATATATATATATATATATATATATATATATTGCTAAGTCATTTTAAAAATTTCTACAGGTCTTATTACTTCAAAAAGAAACGGTAATATTTCCCTTTTTTACAGATGGGATATTGTTTTAATTTTATTCCATATACACTGAAGGAAAAAAAAATCCCAACACCAAGAAAAAATTATTGTACAGTAATGAAATTTTAGGAATACATTTGTCTAGGTAACATATTTAATTGATTAAAGTTTCAAGATCACAGGTAGAGCCATTGGCGAGAAGAGCCATTTCAAATGTGAAATGTTGGTACATTAGTAACCGGTGTAACCGCTAGAATTTTGAATGCAAGCATGCAAAAGTGCATGCATTGTGTCGTACAGGTGTCGGATATCAGTTTGTGGGATGGAGTTCCCTGACTGTTGCACTTGGGCGGTCAATGCAGGGACGGTTAATGCTGGTTGTGGATGACGCTGGAGTTGTCATCCAATGGTGTCCCATACGTGCTCGATTGGAGAAAGATCTGGTGATCTAGCAGGCCAAGGCAACATGTCGACACTCTGTAGGGCATGTTGGGTTACAACAGCGGTATGAGGGCGAGCGTTATCCTGTTGGAAAACACCCCCTTGAATGCTGTTCATGAATGGCAGCACAACAGGTTGTGTCACTAGACTGACGTACAAATTTGCAGTCAAGGTGCGTGGGATAACCACGAGAGTGCTCCTGCTGTTATACGAAATTGCTCCCCAAACCATAACTCCAGGAGTAGGCCCTGTGTGTCTAGGCCGCAGACATATCACTAGCAGGCGTTCACCTGGCCTCTTTTTAGCCAACAAACGGCTATCACTGCGACCAAGGCAAAACCGGCTTTCATCAGAAAACACAACAGATCTGCTCTCCATCCTCCAATGAGCTCTAGCTTGACACCACTCACGTCGCAAACGTCAGTGGTTTGGAGTCAGTGAAATGCACTGTACAGGGCGTCTGGCTCGGAGCTGTCCTTGAAGTAACCGATTTGTAACAGTTCGTTGTGTCACTGTGGTGCCAACTGCATCTTGAATTTCAGCTACAGACACAGTACGATTAGCCATACGCCGAATACGACGGTCTTCCCTCTCAGTAGTACCACGTGGCCGCCCGGAACCTGGTCTTCTTGAGGCAGTACCTTCCCTTGACCACTGCCGCCAATACTCATGCACAGTGGATACATTCCTGCCAAGTCTTTCAGCAATATCGCGGAAAGAAAACCCACCTTCTCGTAGCTCTACAACACGACCTCGTTCAAACTCAGTGAGCTGTTGATAATGGCTTCTTCGTCTTCTCAGAGGCATCCTTGACTAACATTAACCCACTATGTCAAATCTCAACTGTAAATAACGATCACAAACCTTACAGCGTTTGTTTAAAGCAAACCTCATTTGCATGTTCATGGTGTCGCTACTAGCGCCACACTTACGCGCGTAGCTCGAAATTTGAATCGACGTCATCTTTCAGATGTATAAACACGCCTAACAAATTTCGTTTATCTAGCACAGCTCCTTCCTAGTGTTGGGATCTTTTTTTCCATCAGTGTATATACCATTCAAATTTTGTTTCCTGTTTGCAACTAATTTTTTTTAAAATTATTATTCAGATAGTTTTAATCCTCTGCCCCTTTTATATTATATCATACAAGTATTGCTAAACCGCTTCATGTGCGGGTGAAAATATCTACATCTCTTATTTCTTCAAGCATAAAAAGTAGGGCCTCTTGTTTTATTACTGGAATGTAATTTCAAACTGCATTTATATTTTTTTTCACTAATATACAGAACAATAGATTAATTCAATATCTACGATATATATTTTAAAATCAAATAATATAATTTTTAATGATATCTATTGATTGATCTATTAAATTTTATTTGCTTCATAAATTCAAATTTTTTCTCTCGTTTGCAAATAAATTATTTTAAATTATCTTTGAGATAGTTTCAGGTCCCAGTCCTGTTATACCATGCAATACATATACATTGTTAGACCACGCCATACGGTTAAACATGTTTTACTGTTTGCCGTATCTGTACATCTGTAGGTGGTGCATCTGTACTTAATATAGTTACAGGTTATCTACAGGTGTTACTTCTTCAAAAAGTCAATAATTTCCTATTTTGCAGTTAGAACATATTTTAAAAATGTATTTTGATTTTTTTTCAATCAATCAGTAGTACAAAAGATTAATTCAATGTTTATAATATTTTAAAATCAAATAATAGAACTTCCAATGATATCTATTGTCTCAATATATATGTTCAATTCAAATTTTCCTACAAATAAGTTTTTTCGTTTTAAATTTTCTCTTTCAGGCAGTTTTAATTCTCTATCTTGCTATACCATATAATAAAAGCATTTAGAAACTACCTTTAGTGCTGTTGAATGTATCCACAATTCTCATTTTTTCGAAAGAAATAATTAATTCTTTCTGTAATACATTTAACCTTTTTTTTTCCACTACGTTTTAACTCAGAAGATTAATGAAATGTTTATGAAAAATACTATAAAATCAAATAATATAATTTTTAATTATATTTATTGTATATTGTTTTTAATAATTATCTGCTATATTTGCTGTATTAATTTTTTTTTCTCTATGTTCAATTCAAATTTTGTTCCTATATGCAAATAAGTTGTTTCTTTTAATTACTTTTCAGAAAGTTTGAATCCACTGTTCTATTATATCATACCAAATATGTATTACTAAATCATCTCACGAATAGTTAAAAATATCTACAGATATTATTTTTCAAAAAGTTACATCCCTGCTTCACAGATGGAACATAATATTGAATTGTATTTTGATTTTTTTTTTTCAATCAAGCTAATGATATGTATTTTAAAATCAAGTATTATAATTTTTAATATCTACTGTCTTTAATAATATCAACGATCTATTGTCTTTTATAATATCTGCTGTCTTTGTTGTATTAAATTTTATATGTTGCCTGTTCAATTCAAATTAAGAATTGCTAAGGCACTTCACATGCATTTGACAGGCTTCTACTGGCTTATTTTCTTCAAAAAGGTAAAAAGAAACTTTCGTATTGCAGCAAAAATATCGTTCTACGCTGAGTTTTTTTCCACCAAATTATAACGTAACAGATTAATTTAATATATATGATGAATATTTCAAAAATCAAATAATATAATTTTTAAGAATATCTATTATCTTAATGCATCATTGCCTTTAATAATACCTACTGTCTACTGTTTTTGCTGTATTAAATTTCAGTTGCTGTATATACCATTTAAATTTCGCTCTCCGCATGTGAATAAATATTTTTTTAAATTTATCTTTAAAAATTTTTTAATTCCCTATTATGTAATATATTATGCCATAAATGTATTGTTAAACCAACTCACAGGTGGTTAAAACATCTACAGCTCTTATTTCTTCAAAAATAAATGGCAAAGCTTTTCTGTTTTATAACTGGAATATAGTTTTAAACCATATTTTCATTATTTTTCACCAATACATACAAAAAAATTAAATAAATGTTTTTGATAGATATTTGAAAATTAAAGGAGGATATCTATTGTCGTTTAATTTTTAATGATATCTATTATCTTTAATAATCTTTACTCTCTACTGTCTTTAATAATATCTACTGTATTTCCTTTATTAATTCTTATTTGCTTTATATACCATTTATAATTTGTTCTCCGCAGGTAAATAAATCATATAGTTTTAATCCCTTATTAAGTTATATCATGTCACATATGTATATACTATCAAATCAGACCTAGATTAAAAATATCTATCTTATTTCTTCAAAAAGTTACTACTTCCCTGGTTTGCATTTAGAACATAGTTTTGAACTGCATTTTGATTTTTTCCCAATCAAATTGTAATTCAAAAGATTAATTCAGTGCTTATGAAATATATTTAAAAATCAAATAATATAATTCTTAAAGTACTGATTTGGAAATGATATGAATCGAAGCTCTTTCATATCTGTTCACAAAGTGTATGCGAAACTGAATTTTCACCACCCTTTGAATACTTAATCCAATTGATGAGTTTACTGCGTCTACTTTCCGAATATATTTGCTATTAAACATTTCGGAATTGGAAATTCATCGGAATCAAATGAGGGAAATTCATGGTTGGGTCGTTTTCCCGAGGTTGAAAATCCAAGATTTGCGTGGGAAATTACTTCAATATTCTGCTGCAATACACATATATGGTCTTGATTGCTTTAAATATGCTCAAGGGTTTCCTAAAACTGTGGATCCCTTTCTCCAGGGCGGAATGCACCCGGAATACTTGGCTGGATTCAAGATTGCCTTTTACGGATGAATTCAAACAATGAGTTTCGAAGTTGGGGCCGAATATTAAGGACCTGGGTAGGGAGGGATGAAACTGTGCGCTTAAAAGTGTGGTCATAATTGCTATGGAAAGCCCTGCGCCATATCGAACTTAATATTCAGGTTACTGCTTTTAACGCGGCTTGGAATTTATGCCAAAACGTATTTGGGAAAATGAACTGCAAAGAAGTGATAGGAATTTCTGGATGAAGTGGAGGAGAAAAATTTATTCCCACTGGTGGTGTATGTTGTGTTGATGTTTACCAACCATACTTTATTGGAAAGACTCGTTTATATGAGTCGCACTTTCAAGATATATTTATCAAGATCTTTCATTGAAAGATATTTATTTGCTTTTTCTTAAGTATTTTTCAATGTATATAAACAGCAAACTATCACCAGACGCTTTATAAACATGAAGGATCCTGAATCTTAAATTCAGCACATCCCCCCCCCAAAAAAAGTAAGGAACAAAGTCTTATTAACATTAGGTGCATTCCTTAAATTGCAAAACCTTATCGAATAAGATAACAAATGTATGAAAAAACTTTGCCTTCTCTTGAAAGAAATAGTAAAAAGGTTAGAAAAAATAATTTTTTTACACGGCTTTACTTCCAGGAATGAAAAAAAAAGTTCCCCCTTTCTTCAGTCCTCTGTTATGAAGATGAAAAGCTTCCAGTATGGTTTCTGGTTTTCGCTTCCCTAATGGGTACAGAAATGGTGGAAGTTGACTATTTCCTATAGATGATGAGATGTACATTTCTCAGGAAGGGCTGTACCGTAGCTGGTGATGTTTCATAGGATCAAACATATTTGCCGCCAGTGTTGCTGTTGTGGCTGTCCGGTCATTCAGATTTGTCTTCTTGTTTCAAGCCGAGTCGGAACAGTCAATTTATGATTTTATATAACCCTCAGATCAAAAAGAAATTCATATCTTCGGTAAATAGGGTGTCCCCCAAAAGTAAAACAAACTTTTACATCTATAGATATTGCAAGTAGATATACAGTTTCAATTGCAGATACTCCTCAAATAAGATAACCAATACGTGAAATTCTTTGATTTCACTACACAAAAATCACGAAAAAGATTTTTTTTTCTTTTACAACTCTCAAGGGAAAACAAATTCTTGACTCCTGTAAACAGGGTACCACCTAAAAAGGAAACACATGCTTATTTCTATAACTATTACATTTAAATAGAACTAGTTGCATTCATTTGTTACTTATCCTGTTTTATATTCAAATATCCGGAGATTTTCGAATATCGATTCGATTAAAAAAAATCTCAATGAAGTCTAAAACGTGGAGATTCGTCAGAATATCTGGTCCTAATTTTTTGACGATTACTATATGATATATATATATATATATATATATATATATATATTCTACACTTCATATACGATTGAATAAAAAGCATGAGTGCAAATTTTCAACCATAAATGCCTAGTGATTAAGAATTGCGTCAAGTTGTACTTCAAATAAAGACATCAAATATTTCACAATTCCAAAATTTTTATTGGATGCCAACCATATACTCTAATATGTCAACCCGTACCGTTTTCACTCTTAATATATATCCCACACCCATCAACAATCATCGTGTTAAAATTTAGAGTTTCCCCAGTTTTGAAAAACGCCGTAGTTTCGCATAAGGAAAGAAGTACGCTCCATCGCTTTAATAAAACATGCATTTCTCTATGACGGCGGGCTGTAACGACAAGCAATCGCAGCCATTTCAAATAGGGGCTTGGCGACATCTCGAAACGTGAGCAGAATTTCACTTCACAGTTGCGGTTGTGGATATTCGTTTTTACCCCGTTGCATTTATATAAATAACTAATAAAAGATGACGCATGTGTTAAAATATTGTGCTTCTTCTCAGATTCTTCCTTGAAATATATCATATATGTTTTTCTACTTTCTTTATTACGGAGGCTATTAAATATTTATTCTTTCTTTATGCAAGGAAACGGAAGGAAAAAGGAAATGCATCTTACTGAGGATTTGCATACTTTTTTTTGAGAAGAGGACACATTTTTGGAGATTTTTTTTCTGTTATTATAGTTTTATTTTTGTTCTTGAGATATAATTTTTCTTGTCTTTGGTTTATTTGGATGTGTTTTTTTTACATATGAGATATTTTCTGAATTTTTATTTTTTACCTTTTATAGGCATTTTGTCACAGAATAATAATATTGTAATTTTTTAAATATATTTTTAAAGTGTATTTTTTAAAAATTGATATATCGATATATCCTTCTATTATTTTGAAACAGTTATGGGAACATCATTATTATTCTATGAAAATGATGCATGAAAATGTACAAGTGCCTAAGTTACATTTAGTTATGTTAGTAATGCCTAAGTTATATTTATTTCTCAATTACTGTTATCTAAAAATGCCATGAACTCTTCAAACTGTTACAACAAACTAAGGATTTGGATATTTTTTTTTTCTTTTGAGAAAAAGATGCCTTTTTGGAGATATATTTTTAAGTTTTTTTTTCTTATAACCATTTCATTTTTGTTTTTGAGATAATTTTTCCATTTATTCGGTTTATTTGAATATATTTTTAAACTTTTCTACAGTATTAGAATTTTTGTTTATCTTTTATAGACCTTGAAAAAAATGAATGTTGATTCTTTTTTTTATATATTTAAAATGTATTTTTTAAATATTTATATTAATATTAATAATAGATATAATCTTCGGTAACTTTTCAACAGTTATATGAACATCATCATTATTCTATAAAAATGACTCATGAAAATATTATAATAACAGTTTTAGTGATGCAAAACATTAAAGTGTAAGCTACATCTGCTTCCGCATTACAGTTATCGTATAATGCCGTATTCAGTTAACAGTTTGAACAGTTAAAATAAGTTTTGTTGTGTATTGTTTGCTAACATGCAAAATATAACACATTAACAAATATATCATTTTACTATAACCCATCCAGGTTCAGTTTTAAATTTATTGCATTTTAATTCGTTTTAAATCTCCTTCGGGAATGGAGAATAATTTAGCATTTTTAATGGTAAATTTAATGGCATTTTTAATGATATATATAATATAATATTATTCTCTAGCTCTTCTATTCTCTATTATGCTACCTGCTTTTATTCAACTACTGATTATTATCTAAAAACTTTATATATCGCTTGTCTCAAGCAGTTATGTCAAAATACAATCTGTTTTACCCTGTGTAGATTTTAACACTGGACATTTTGAGGTAACATCGGTGATCTCATATAAATTTCAATATAGTATTTGTGTATATATATATGATAGAGTGAGGGTTATTGTAGATTTATCTTCTAAACTTCAGGAACAATTATTTTCCCCAGGGAACTAAAATGCTGAATAATCAGATTCTTTTCTAAAATTATATAAGTTTCAAATATATCCTCACACTTTGTCTTTTCTAAATTTAGGCTTACTATTCTTTTCGTTTCTTTTCTCTCGTTATGATTTGAAATAAACTCTTAAAAAAAATAAGTTCTTTATAATGTTAAATGAGAGGTAATAAAAATCTTTAAGGAATTTCCATGAATGTTTCTTCAAAGTCTATTTCAAACGCACACATTCACACGACGTTTTTATTTATTATCTCAAGAACATAGCATTGGAGGAATTAAGATTTGCAACGTATTGCAAAGCTCTTCAATATTAATCGAATACCTTATCAAGATTTTCAGCTGAAACATAATAAAATTAATTGGAGATTTTATTTTTTTCTTTTTCTCTAACTTCTGGCAATTTGAATTCAACCATAATTTTCAACACTGTTGTGTGGTGGCGATCCGGGCATTCAGATTTTCAGTGTGTTTTTGGTACTAGCCAAATTGACTTAAGATTAAAAATGAATTATGAATTAAGATAAGAAAATTAATACCTGTATAGCAAACAATTTTTGTACAAAAAGCTATTCGGTAGCTTCAATTGCTGTGAATTTAATAATTGAAAAGAGTTTTCAATTATTTTCTTCTAATATTTTTAATTTAGATCTCTGTAAACAAAAGCGAAAGGTTTGTTTATAAAGCGAGTACCGGAATACTATATAAAAATTATGATTTCTATGATTTCCTATGAGATATAGTTATTGACTTGGATATTATAAAAATTGTTTTCGTTGTTCGATTCACTTTTGCAACAGCAAATATCCGAGTATCGGAAACGATTTAAAAATACTCTGCTATACTGCGATTAGACTTAGCAAGTTCTATAATGCAGTTATAAATTGATGGTATATCCTTGTTTGGTTAATCATAAGAAATGAGAGTTAAAAAAACTCTTAATGGAAATTAAAGAAAATAGACTTTTTGCTGTAACTTGAGTCAATGATTCGGCAACTTTTGTATAAACAACGAATGTTTTGGAAAGTATGAGGTTTAGGGCTTTATTTTTCTCTTCTTTTCGGAATAGAGATTTAAAGTTTCTTCTGGAGAATTCTTCTCGATTCAAGTTCCTGATTTTCCTAATTCTATAAATATCTGAAGTGTTTGAGCGAATTATTTTATCTTTGAAATTCTGTTCGAAGCATGCTGGTAAGCATAGAGCCTTTTATTATCTATTGTTGCTATTTATTGAACGATTTGGAGCCTTTTGTCTTGAAATTTATTTCAACATTGTTTTTTTATGTATATTTTGCTGTTTTTTGATAAATGTGATTTGCATTTTTTTGAATGTTTGTGATATAAAGCGTCATTTTCAATTATTCAACTTTTTGAACCTTTATCTGTCTGTACTTATCGGATGATTTTCGTAACAATATAGATCATTAATATTTGTAAAAGCATTATCGTTTGATGTAAATAATTTTTTGAAGTTGACTGCAAGAAAAATTCTCTCTCGTCATAACTACAGTTTGGTATGATTTATTGAGAGTATTAAAATATTTTTATTAAATCGTTAATTATTCATTCATTCGTGCCAAGCTGCATGCGTGTTAATTTACAAGTATGACGTTCACAGTTTACATGTCCAGGTTTCTTCTATTTTTCCTACAGAATTTCGTATGAAAAATTGTTACACACTTTAATAATTCCATTAGTTTTATGAAACTTTCTTCCATGTGAAATGTCACCGACGGCCATTTTTCTCGTAAACAATTTCAAGCTAATTCATGTAACTAAGTAATGGAATTCATGTTGTTCTGTTTCACAAGAAATTTATGGTAATAATTACGCTATTTATGGAATAATTGCCTTTTTTCAGTTGTTATAGCTATGTTTGGCAGGAGAAAATGTCCATGTGGTCAGAATACAAAATCGTTTCGTGTTATGCAAACAGAAGTTCATTATTATTCCGTTTGCTGTAAATTCATCCGTTTTGTGCCTGTCCGCAAGAAATTATGGATTGTTAAAAATAATTTAATGGAAAAATAATGGAACTTCATAGTTACGTTTCTAAGACTTCATTATCTAAAAGAAGAAATGAAGCAATTTTCATTTGTGTAATGGAAATTCATGATGCAAAATATGTGAAAAAGTGTAAATATGTGTAATTCCGCTTGTAATTGTAACACAAAAAATACAAGTACCAAAAACATATCTAATAAAGGCATTTCAAGCTGAAAAAAAAATAAAGTCGGAATTGTTTTTTTGGCTGGATGTTTTTAGATAGAGAAATGTTGAATGCCTCAAATATCTCCGAGAAAAATAGGAAACTTCAAAAATCATAGGTGAACAGTTAAAGAAATGCGCAATATATCATTTATATTATCATCTGCTCACATTGGGCCGCGGTGGCCTGGTGGTAGAGTCTCGGCTTCGGAATCGAAGGGTTTCAGGTTCGAGACTCGATTTCACCGAAGAACCGTCGTTTGAGGCGTCTGTTGCACGTTAAATCTGTCAGGCCAAACGTCCTCCCGCTGTTGTGGCGTTATGTGGAGAGGGGGGTGCCAGTTCAGGTGTCGTCCTCGTCATCTGACCGTGGCTCAAAATTACGAGGTCCATCCCAAAATAGCCCTCGTGTTGCTTTGAAACGGGACGTTAATATAACTAAACCAAATCAAACCAATCTGCTCACATTGTATTTCTGGATAGAGAATGTATAGAGATTCAACAATTTTAAACGAAGAGATTTCAATAGTCCTGGTTGAATAAAGAAAAATTGCATTGGCATCTAATAGTTTATTAAACTTCATTAAAAATTAGGTGATTTAAATTCATTTCCCTTCGTATCCAATTTCATATTCATAATATGTCCCATTTAAAAATTCTTTAAAAATCAAATATCCTATTTTTATTTCTCGAAAATCTCATTGATTTGATAGACCACTGTTGCTCAAGGAAGATATATCGGCATTTATGACAGTGGTATCAAAGTTTAGTACTATACTATCAAAGATCTGTCATATATGTGCCTTAGCACTGGCTTAATCTATTAGCTCCAATATGTGTTGTTGTTTCTTATGGATTTGCTATTGGATAAGCTCGCTGTTACGAAGACAGTGATTTACGCCGATATAAAGCGTCTCGTGTTTTTAGTAGCGCCAACTACGGCCAAGAGTACACTTTTTCACTTGCACAATCCCTTTTTACAGGATGGCACATTCACACATCTAACCGATAGTACAGAGGAAGAACAACCATGCCGGAGCCTAAGCAGCCCAGATCACGGGGAAGACCTGCTACCCCAACACAAGGACGCCGGCAGGGCCCATATTTTCTCTTATCAATGTGATATAGAATATGGAAAAAAGAAAATACAAGAAAACTGCAAACCTCAGCTCTTCGGTCTTGTTGCAGTCTAACACAAAATGACGTACGTTGCCATGAATTTTTTAAATCTATATTTAGCTACATTCATGATATATTACTAACCAAAAATCAGTCACATGAGCAGTTTTTTTAACCGCTCTCCAAGTTGTTTGATGTCAAACTGACTCAAATTTACGACTGAAAATAAAAACGATGAGAATATTTCTGAAATCTTCACAGTGTTACAGACAGAGGTGGACGATTATAGTATTGATATATATATATAGCGGAATTACAATTATTAAAGTTGCCGTTCTTACTGAATACTTGTGAAATATAATAGGTATTTCTACAAAATACGAACAACATTTATTTTTGCAGTGATTGATTACTACATTACAAATTTAATTTTTTTCTAAAGAAATATTCTTTTATTTCCTTTTTAAATTATCTAATTATTCAACATTTGATTATCCAAATCATATCTATTTATTTGTTTGTTCCAATTAAACTACCATTTTGTCAATAGAAATAACTAATTTCCAAATTATTTTACAATTTTAGTCTTATTCTTTATTTAATTATTCTTTATGAAATTGCTTGAATTCCTTATTATCTAATTATTTATTAAAATATTTGATTATCAGTTAAGGTTTCAACTAACCCTCGTAGTATATTATGAATTTATCCCTTTATTATAATAAATGAAATGGATTTCCAAATTATTTCACAATTTTAGGTTTTATCTTTTTTACTTATTATTTATGAATTTGAGCTAATATTTCCTTATTAACTGATTATTTGAATTAAATCTGGTCCCAATTAATCCATCTATTAGCATTTATCATTTTATCATAATAACTTTAAAAATTTCCAAATTAGTTTAAAATTTTAATATTTTCTACTTTACTGAATTGTCATTTATGAATTTGCTTGAATATTTCCTTTTTATTTAATTATCCAAATATTCGATTATAGGATCAGGTCTGGTTTCAATTAATCCACATGATCTATTATACATCTATCATTTTATCATAATAAATTTAATGAATTTCCAAATTGCATCACAATTTTAATTTTTCTTCTTGACTTAATTATCATTTATGAATTTACGTAAATATTTCCCTATATATAATTATCCAAATATTCGACTATCGAATCAGGTCTCCTTTAAATTAATCCACATAATCTAATATATACTTATCTTTTTATCACAATAAATTTAATGAATTTCCAAATTACTTCACAATTTTAATTTTCACTTCTTTACTCAATTATCAGCTATGAATTTACGTGAATATTTCTTCATTTCTTAAACTATAGAACAGGAGCAATATGTTACTTTCGACAGTAAAATATTTTCATTTCCTTTATTTCCACATCATCATCGAATTCAAAATGGCTCACAATCCGCATAAATACAACAACAAAGAGAGTTTTGTCTTCATCAAAAGACTAACTTTTCGTTTCCCACTGTCTTCTCCTCCTTAACCATTCTATTTATTTTATAAACTCAGTTCTCAGATTTCAGCGCTCATTAAAATCCGCTCATTGTTTCTTTTACTGTTAGATTCATGACTCACTTAGTCTTTTGAGGAATCAAAATATCTCGAACAGCTGTCTTTGTTCCATTAAAATTTCCTGAATCCAGACATTTTCTTCGCTGGAGCAAATCACTTGGAATAATGTGAACGGACAACACGTAATGGTCTGGCTCCACTAATAGCGATTCGAGAGAAGCCTATGTACTTATCCCGGTCTTATGCAGTCATTTTTCTCGTTGACGACTTTATTTGTTGACGATCGGAGAGAAAGAGTTAAACGGGGTGAGGGGAGAATAGTCGGTCTTGTTTTCGAATGAAAACACTCAAAACAATTCGCGATTGAAAGAGTTGCTTTTTTAAAAATATATGAAATGATTTAATCTATACATTATCGTCTGAATTTTTATCGTGATTGCTGTAATTTTGCTGCTATCCCAATTGATGTAATTTTCATTCTTCGTTTATAATGAGATAGTCGGTTATTTCTGGGTGATCGGAAATTGTTTAGCAAAACTATAAAGTATAATAGAATTTAGAAAATATATTTTTTTAACTTTTAGATATAAGTCTGGAAAAGTTTAAACTTTTACTTAGTAGAGGAAAAAAGCAAATCGGCCTTACAAAAAGGATTGAAACAATTTAAATGCTTTTATTTGCTGTATAATGTATTTTTGGAAATATTTAACCCCTAGAATACGATTGGAAAAATCAATTCACATTAAAAATAATATGGTGTGGATATTCACTACAAAAATACCTTGCATTAGAATATATGATTTTAAAAACTTAATACTGAACTCGAATTCTTGAAGACTAACTTAGTTTTTACAAAGCGGACGGAGAAATATAAATACAAACCGGCTGCTCCGAATCATTGAAAGGCACATGGTTAAATCTGAATGTTTGGATCACGTCTACTACAACATTGGTGGGAATTATGGTTGAATCCTCAACATCATCAGCAGCCACCTTCCCCTAAGGAAGTACGTCTGGTCATCGATGGGAGGAACTAGACCCCCTTCCACAACCACCATGCCGGAAGCTTCCCTAAGTGAATTACATAGTGCTTCCCCAGTGTGATAGTGGGGGTAGGGGGAGTAAAATAAGTGGATAAATATGAAATAGCCATCTACCACAGAATAGATGACCGGAAGAATTTAATTCTTAGACTAAAGTAGGATTCACACGAGATCAACTATTACGACCAATGGAAGACCACGCCTACCTCAGGAATATACATGACATCGATGGGATAATGCCATGTGGTTGTTTCATCTGGACAATCATTTACCATTATCCCAATGATCAAATAAATTAAGGTGACACGTGAAGTAGCACTTTTCTCACCAGATTTCTTCTCCGCACCAAGAGGGTGACATTCCAGACTTGATTTTCAAATTTAATTCATATTTGTGTTATAGATATGCCGATTCTTCGATGAAATCATATTCTGAATCTAGATATCTACCAGTTTCGATTATGTATGAATAATATTTGACGAAATCTTTAAAATAAAATGTTTTATTCTGTACTTTTATAATATGACTCATTTTATATAACATTTGTCCAACAGTATAAAGAATCAACTAAATATTCTAGAAGAATAATTTTCCTCTCTCTCAGATTGAACGCAATCTACATTAAAACAAATCTACATTATTTTAAAAGAGATCTGCATTATTTTAACAAGAACTGCATTATTAGTGTGAACTAAAATTTCGTTATACAGCCTTATACAGTTTTGCGTTATTTCTCTTACACACTAATTCATTATTTGATACAATGAATAATTTGATCTTAAATTTGATTCAAATCTATTTATTCAATCATAAAACCGAACTTCACATTTTATTCATATGGGTTATATATTATACAGGTGAGGATGTGTAGAGATTTCAGTTTTGGAAATTTCATTCAAAATTTGATAGCAATGAACAATTTAAGTGAAAAACATCGTTAGTTAAATTTTATCCTTCAAAATCTTCGTTTAAGTGCAATTAATACTTAAACAGTCTAATCAAAGACAGAAAGAGATATGATTCCAAAAATGTGTTCCTTTGTATTCAAAAGGTTCTAACGCAAATAAATTCACATGATTTAATTTTTCGACGGTTAAAAATTAGTTATACTTATGTATGCAAGAAAAATAAAAAGTAATTTAATGCATACTTTTATGTATTCAAATTCATTTTTAATGATATGCTTTTACTTCACTTGACATATATTATTATTCTAAATATAGAATTTTATGGACTATTTTTTACTCATATTTTTACTGTGCCGGTTTTGAAATATTGCACAATTCTATATTATTATTGACAATGTTGATTTAATAATTTTAAAGCTAAGTTATCGGTTAATCGATTCATTTAATTAAATTTCCATTTTATTAAATTGATACCATCTGATGTGAGAAAAATTTATTATAAGATTTCGGAATAATGTTAGTAAAATTTATTAATTAAAGATTAAAAAATACAAGACAAAAATGCACAAAAATTTATAATTTTAGTACACTAAAGAAAGTATTTTTCTTTATATAAAAGTGATATTATTTTTATTGTTTAAAAATGAACCTTATGTTTTTATATTATGACATATACAATTTTCTTTCCTTTCTAGTGACTTTATTATTATCATAACAACTGGAAATAGTAGAAACAGAGAGAGAGAGAGAGAAAAGGAATAAAAGTAACGGTACTAAACGGTAAAAAACTAAGCATTAGTTATTGGGCGGATTCCAAATCCTGATGAAAATATTAAAAAGAAAGCAATCTCCAGTATCCAATGTCATTCAAACCCATAGCGTACTTTTGCACCCAAAACACTGAACGTGAAGGAGAAACGTTCATGTTAGTGTGTTGAAAGCATTTTTCGCATCTTAGGCGTAACGCCTAAGTTAAGGTCAGCCTAACGGTCAAATGGTTGCTCTTGGAACAATGATGCTCTCTGCTCACCAAAAGCATTTGTCAACCTTTTCTGACAAGCGAGGTGCGTCTTTGCATTTAGATCAGAAAACATTGCACCAAACTGTCTGGTTTAAAATGTCTGGAAATCACTGGCGCCAGAGTTTATACGGAATAAAAATATATAAGATTATAAGACGTTTTCTTAGAGACAAAGAATAAGATTTTTTTTTTAAAAAAAGGTTTAATTTATGAATTTATGATTATGTCAGAAAGGTTTTGGAAAAAAAGAAAATTAAAAATGTTCCTTCAGTAAGTTTATCTTATCTAACACATGATTTCTGAAGAAACACTCTTGTATATTGCAACTAAGGCGAATTCTTTATTAAGTATGCTGTGATTATATGTAAATATCGAAGCGTTGGTTAGCATGATTTTTAAAGAAACATTCTTGCATACTGCAATTAAATTTAAATAGTTAATTATTTATTTATCATTATATGAGCATATCAAAGTGATCGTTCTTTTGCATGATTTCTGAAGAAATACTCTTGCATATTGCAACTAAATTAAAATCATTATTCATTACTTTCTCATTATATGAAGATATCAAAATGATCTTTCATTGGCATGATATCTGAAAAATTATTCTTGCATACTGCAACTAAAATTATATCGTTATTAATTATGTTGTCATTATATGGAGATATCAAAGTTAACCAGCATGATTTCTGAAGAAACATCTTGCATACTGCAAATAAATTTAAATCATTATTATTATGTTGTCATTCCATGGAAATATCAAAGTGGTAGTTTATTGATATGATTTCTGAAGAAACGCATTTCCATACTGCAACTAAGTTTTTTTTTATTTGAATAAAAATACATTTATGTAATAAGAAGTACATAATAAGAGACTTTATTAAATACTACCCTAACTATATATTTATATTTCTGATAAGTCATACAAAATAACCCTCAATTTTTGAAACATTTCAAAACAATTATTACTGATGATGGTGGTCACATAAAATTGCTTTTAAGTTACTTACTCAACAAATTAACTTTCCCGACTAACAAGAATCCTCCATAACCGTAACGACAACTTTTAATCATTATTAACTGACAATTTAAACAAACCACAAACCTCCATCTCTATTAGCACGACCTCGGAATCATCACTGCTATTTAAATTAACACTAACGGTGAATGAACTAAGTTAAACGTACTCCGAAGAGCAGAGAGTGGCTGGCCCATGATATCAAATGATACTACAGCGGTTTACAAGAGCACCTTAACTAAAGGAAAATAGAGAGATGGAGACGAAATGTTAACTGATGGGGCACTGGTGGACAGACTTAGGGCACTTCCCCTCTTGTGTTGTCAATTAACGACGTGTTCAAGTTCCGTTAGAGCACTTAAGCTAAGTTTTCTCACCAACCAACTACCTCAGTGGTTTGAATGGCTGAGAGACAGTGGGGGTTGGGCATCGCTGGCCGTTACTCGATAACGATGCCTCTTTCGATTAATCACGTGACCCCGATCCTGTCTGGGACTCATTCCCTCTCCCCCCATTTCTCAACCCTCCTATTTCCAAGTTTCCTGAGGAAGTTCAAGATGCTGCAGTAGTCTTATTAGCGAAGGAAGATGGGAGACGGATGGGATAAAAGAAGAGTTTTCGGAAAACTTGCGAAATTCTTTGTCATCTACTTGAGAGGAGGGGGGGGGACTCTTATGTAGATAACTTAAAGCAATTTGTTTGAATAATCTTCATGGATTAAATCGGAAGATGTGCTCTTAAGAGGAGTCCTTTGTAGCCTTGGCACTTGACAATGGGATTACTTGGTTAATTGTTCGTAATTTCCTTCTCCCCCTTCTTAAAGGGACGGTGTCATTCACTCTAGAGGAGTGTGGATTTTTCCAGTCCCTTGATTGATGCCACCTTTTTTGTGTTAAAATATTCGAGTTTTAGATAATCTCAATGATCCATTTTCTTTAGTAAATGCTTCTTTATCCAAAAATTGTCGTCCTTAACTAATGAGAATAATTTAAATTGTGATTTAGAATTATTATTAGACTCATAAAACTCAAAGAATTATATGAACTAGCCGAAAGAAAATATTTCAGGCGTCGTATAATTTACGGAATCGAACGTTTTTTACATCTGTTGTTTTAGAGTTAGAAATTTGCATTCGTCATAAATTTAGATGCATTTAAAGCAAAACATAAACCTTCCAAATGCATATTCTGCATTTAAATTGTTATTTAGTGGCATTATTTGATTAATGAAATTTGCAGAATTAAATGGATTAGCAAAATGAAAATATTTAAAGATCATATTACTTATAGAATCTAATGTTTTTATATTTAATCTTTAGAAATTTTTGCCTTCTTCGTAAGTCTGGATATATATATATATAATCTTACATTAAACTTCCAACTGCTTATTCAGAAATTGCTTTGACAGTGCATTTATTTCTTCCATGCAATAGTGATATACATTTTACTGTAATTTCAAACTGTAATTGTTATGTCCAAATGGCGGGACTTAAATTTTAGAGATGGGAAATTAACAGACCCTTTTCTGTCTTACGATGTGTTATCAAATTATTATTAGAGATTTCACCGGGTTTGTCTGTTGAATTAGGATTTGATTTCAATGCTTCATTTCGGCTATTTTGAAGAAAATATAATAATTTTGAAACACGCTCAGATGATGAGAACAGCTCCAGAACTTACAATCGTCTCTCAAAACTTCTTCCTTAAAGTCGGGGAAAGATGCTGTCTGAATTGCATTAATATTGCGCGTATGGTAGATTTTTGCAGAATCTATTTTAATAATTTCGACTTTTCATTTGCTGACCTTTGATGCCAGATTATTTCATGTCATTTGTTGATTAGGATTGATGAAAATATGTATTTAACATAAAATCAATAATGAATTAGTTTGATTTTTCTGAACAGATACTTCCGGTTGTAATTTTTTTTACTTCATTGGAGCACAATAATATATATATATATTTATATTTATACATGGCAGTGTCTTAGAAAGTTTAAGATATATGTAAATATATAATTTTGTGGACATAATATGCAATAAAATAGTTTTGCTATACATCATATGATATAAAATAATTTTGAAAGAGAATTTATACGATAATCACACATCGTAAGGCTACTTTAAAATGAGATAAGAATCAAACATATCACCATTTTATTACTATGCTGTATTGTAAAACAACCAGTACAATGTTAACTATCAGACTTCATATGCAGTAAAAAGTATACTTCCTGTAGTTTAATGACTCACTATATACTAAAATGAATTCATCTCTATCATGAAAATTGGTTCAAACTGATGCCTATAGGAAGTTCGTTTCCTTTCAGAAATGGAATTTTATACACGTGGAAAATATAACCCTCGTTATATGTTATAAATAATTTCCCCACCTTCTTCTATAAATACAGTTTATATAATTCTATATATTATATAATTCTTCTTCTATAATTCCTTTTTCTTAAACTTAAAATTTTGACGTTATGAACTCTTGGAGATATAAAAAGCCTCAAATTATATCTTATTTTTAATTTCTTCTTTTATATGTAGTAAAGAAAAAAAATATAGTAATCAAAATTCGAAACTGAGACTTTGATAAAACTCCATGTTTTAAATATCTGCGAGTTCGAAAAACACATTTTTGGAAAATATCTGTCAGTGACAAAGATAATTCAAAAATACTTTGAGCTAGACGGTTGAAATTTTATATGGTCTTTGCACCAAACTTTCAGATTTCTGTAAAAATTGGAGTACATTCTATACTGAGAGCATTCGACTCACCGGATGTTCGGACATAAGTTAACAGGATAACTACTAAATTAAGAGAGCTAGATGTATAAGATTGAGCATATAGATTCACATCGATAATGTAAACACTTGTCACACTTTGAGTCAAATCCCACAACCTGTTGATTGTCTGTCGTGTTATAATTTCAAAAGCATGTAAACCATTCAATGACTTAAATATATTAAATTTGGAATGAGGTTTTGGGACTAAAAGTTCTGATTTACATCAAATTTTTATTTTAATCCATTGAGAAAAGCGTATCTAAAGCCCGAATTCGATTATATGCATACTATTATCGCATATCAGGTTAATCGCCTTTTAAATTTATTATCAATATTGGGCCGAATCCAATAACGGTTGGATTATCTGTCAGGCTATTTTAAACAGAAAACACAAATATTTAACTGTATGAAATTCGGTATACGATTTTTTGACTCCAACTGTAGTTCTATATCAAAATCTGTTTCCAATTGGTGCAGAAAGTAAATTCGAACTTTGAATACTATTATTCATATACTAGGGATTAATCATTAAAAACTCTGCAAGGATGTCACAATAGATTCTGTAAGAATACATGCCAAATGTTATTTTATAACTATTGTGAGCCAATGATGTGCGCGGCTGTTCTTTGACATAACAAGTTATTAGAGAGTATGGTATAAAGCTTAGTTGAGAGCACTCCCATCCCTTTATCATAAACATTCAGCGAAATATAAGTCATATGAAAAAAAAAATTGCTTTTCAAAAAATGGAAATATCTTTCATCGAAGAAAATTATGGAACTTATCCGAACTTAGATGCATATATTCTTTAATTTTTTTATTAAAATATATTTAACCTAGATAATTTATTTTTACAAGCAGCATATTTCATGAAATAAATTTTCTTAATTAGCAAGGATTATTAAAGTTTTAGCATTATAACACTATTTATCTACTTGGAATGTTTTGCCAACACAATGGTGCAGGTGAATCAAAACATTTTGTAAACATGCTTACGACAATGAATCCGAGTTTAATAGTTTATTGTTCTCTATCACAAAATTACATCGCGTTTTGTTATATTTAGTTAATGTGATAGGTGTACTTTTATGATAGTGATTAAATATGCATTAAGCTTCTTGGTGAAAAATATTTTATCTTTGAACAAGACAAAACACGGAAGAAATTTCTTTCATGTGTATCTAATGATTGAGATAATCTCCCTAAAGAACATTTATTAATATTAGAAGCCTCGAGATAATAATGAATGGCATCAATATTTTTAATTTACCTACAGGTGAATTCTATTAATCTTTTTCTTTCAAAACATAAATTGTTGTTTTGCAGATGGCAGTCGTAAAATAGTTTAATGGCACATATAAGTTTTTAAACACAGTGAGATTTATGCAAATTCGTTTGCTTTGGATTGAATGTTTAAAATATTATATGTTCTGACCTTAACCTTTTATTTTTTATTTCCCATTTGTAATCGGCACTGATGTCGGAAAACGTGCAAAAGAAAATATTTAAAAAACATCTTGGATTGGAATTTCTAATTAAAAATTAATTAGTTAAAAATTCAATTAACAAACTAAAAAAGAGCTTTATTAATTTTTTTCTGTCTTATTTATAAAATGTAATCAGAAATTATTTTATTACATAGTTATTAATTAAAAACTAATTAAAACACACGTAAATATATGATATATTAATTTATAAATATGTTGATGGTGCATTTAAAAAGTATTTTTACAGATAAATGTAATTAAACGTTTTTATTGTTAACTTTACTGTTTTCAGTAATGCATATCTTCTATCATTTGCAACATTTTTAACTTTTTCAAACTCATTTTAATTGATTTATTAATACATGAATTATGTATTTCATTTTAAATTTGAAGTAAGTACATTTTTAATCATAGCTTATTTATTTTAAACTAATTCGCTACATTAATTAAAACTAATTAACAATTAAAGATAATCTTTGTCATTTAATAGGAAAAATTTATTTTTTATTTTTTTTTATTTCTAGATTAATTCATACTATTGTGATAAATAAATAAAAAACTAAGTATAATTTCAGAAAATACATTTAGATTTCTTTTTAGTTGAACTCAGACTAAGCTGCTTAGAAAGAATTTTCTGGTATTAATAATGTAATGAGAAAATGGATGGAACAAGACAAAATATTTTCATTCAAATGTTCTTCAGACTTGTTAACTAACAAATTAAGATCAAAGTTTAAATTTTTTATATTCTGTAAGTGTTGCCAAAAATCTTAAAAAAAAATTTCACTTGTTTCATACTTGAAAAATTGGAATTTTTCTATGAATCTTTCACTCAATTCCTGATAGATTAGAAAAATGGATTTTCTCATACTTGTGCTTTTTTGACAACAATATATTATTAAAAATTTTCAGAACTGGATAATCATGTAATTCTAAATTAAATTAAATGTTGATTGCGTCCTTGTGGCTCCATCTGGTATTGAGTGCAATAAACTATAGGTCCCAGGATTATCAAGTAAAAAATAATTAAAATAGAGTTTTTTTCCCCTTGATTCCCTAAATAAAAATTAAAAAAAAATGTTTTAACTAGTTTATTCGAAGAGAGAAATTTTCTGTTATAACTTCATAAAAAATATGCTTTGTGGTTAGCTTTGGTCCACATACAGAAAATAAAAACTGCTTTTAGGGCAATTTGCTTTGACGTATTCAGTCAAAAATTTTAATTCAAATCTATATTTCTTTGTCAAATCCATACATGCAACTTTATTTAGCTTGTGATACGTCTGACTTTTCAAACTTCTGAATATGCACTGAAATATGTTTTATCATTGGTTCAGCATAGATGAAAAAAGTATGTTAATTAGTTTCAAATATCTCTCATATACAGTGTATTCATATATATAACGGGGAAATATCCGCAGAAATGAATAGACGTAGTTTAATTCCGGGAAGTGCGTGCGTGAATTCTGGGAAAGTTTTAGACTTTATTAACAGTGACTAAACGTCACGATTACAAATTCATAGTTGTACAAACTTTGACCAGAAGTATCTCCCAGCGGCAACTCAGCTGAAGATTTCTGAACTTTCGAATACCTCAATAAAATGAACCCATTCCTAGGAACACTAAACCTTATACAGCATGTTAATAAATTTTTATTTTAGATTTAATATCTGAATATAGGCAGATAGGAAAAATAGAGCAGATCCATGTTTTTAATGATGAAAAAATGAAGTCATTTATTTACATCGATGTCGTTTTTAATTGCCTGGATTCAAATTTGCAGAGAGCCTGTTCGACGGGTTGATTTTGTACCCTAGTGTGCTCAATTGGAAAGGGAGTCATCAAAGTTTTTAAAATTTAATTTTTAGTCAATTACGATACATCGTTTTGACAACTTTTTACAAGAGGTAGTAAAAAGGGTTATATATTTTTAATATCAGTTATATTCAAAAACTACGTATTTAAAACAATAAAAAAACTAATGAATCAATCATCCCCCCCCCTGCACAACCGCTAATTAGATTTCAGCAATTTTTATTTTACCTGAAAATTTATGTCCTTACGTAAGTTATAAATATTCGATAGCTATTCTCAGCCTTTCATTTTTGGTAAAAAGATAAAAAATCTATACATTATTTAACGAGAAAAAGAATGACAAAATCCACCAGCCGCAAGCACAGAATTGAGTTTTAGAATTTAAATTTTACATGGAAGCTCATATGAACGACAATCTGTTCAATACCACTCACCATTTTTCAGAGTAATCGAGGAAAATAATAAAACCATTACCTCACTGTGCATTCTGTATGAAGAATATCCTGGACAGTAACCACCATTAAACAGAAATCTGAATTAAATTCCCTAATTCGTTTAACTACAGAAATATTGGGTAAGCAGCTGGACGAGGAAGAAGAATAGTAACTGTATATTACATCAATCTGAAAAAATAAAATAAAATCGAAAATTATCGATAACTATTGCAAACGATATAATAACAAGAATTTGTTAGATGCAACATTCGAATTAAATCCTGAGACAAACTCGAAACTATTCCCAAATTATGTTTCACAAGCATTAGTTGCTTATAACAAGGGCGTAGAAACGAAATCATTTCAATCATTTTTCTTTCTTCACTTTTCTATTCTTTTCATTAAGCCAGACATCTGAAGAAGACGAATGAACATTATACTATACCGTTTCACAGCAGAAGATGAGTTCTGTATTTGACGAGGGCGTATCTCATACTTGTGGTTTGCGTCAAAGTCATTTTTGTGAGATAAGTTACTCACTTTTGAGTAACCCATATTCAGACATCTTGAGTTAACTAAATGAAAACCTTCAAAGGAAAAAAATCATTGAAATTTTATCTCAATATGTATATTTCTATGTAATAATGATAAGTTTATAATGACATCAAGGTATCTAGACATAAAAGAAAATTAGTATGTGTTTTAATGAAGTATTTATCATTTTCTCAACCATGTACAAATTACACCAAAAAAAATATTGTATTTAACACAAAAATTCGATTTTGAGGTCTTAATGTATCTCTGTATCCGAAATACTTTAAGGTATCTAGATATAAAAGGAAATTGGAATATGTGTTAACGAAATGTACCGCATTTTCTAACTTGTATTCAAATCACTCCAAGAAAAAATACTGTAGTTATCATAAAATTCAAATTTGTGATATTGTTGCATCTCCATGTCCGAAAGACATTAAAGTATCTAAATATGAAAAAAATTAGAATGTATTTTAATGAAATCTATTTCATTTTCTCGCTCGAATGAAAATTACACTCCTGATAAATGCTGTAATCTTAAAAATTCGATTTCCAGATCTTGTATCTCCAAGTCCGAAAGACGATAAGCATCTAGATATGAAAGACACTGCATGCACTAGATATGAATAGATTGAATTTTAGGAATGCATATCTCATTTTCTTATTTGTGCACAAACAACACCAAGAAAAAAAGCCATCATCACAAAAATTCGACTTTGAAATCTTGATAAATCTTCATGACTGAATGAATTTTGAAAAAAAATGCTTCGATCTTGTTTTTCTGTTTGTATGTGAACATAACTAAAAAACGACACATTTTAGCTGAATAAAATTTAATATGTTATATTTAATCCAAAATTTTCACTTTCTATCAAAATTTGATCAAAATACTTCGAAAATAAATATAATGGTCCTAGTAGAAATAAATATATTAACCCAGAAATGCAAAAAGGTGAACAAATAAATTCTGATTAATGAATTTTAATCCAACTATATTAAAATTAGAGATAGGCCTCTAGGTTTGGAAAAAATTCGAAAAGAGGAAACCTTTTTTGGTGTGTAATTCAAAAACACAACATGTTAGGTCGTTGTCAAGCAATATCGCATTCTTCTGTTTTTTTGGAATCAGTTTTAGCTTTTGCTGAATAACAAGTATTATCTTTATGTTGAAATATACAAGAAAATCTAGAAAAATTATTTAATTGGATTCTTAATGAACGTAATTATTAATTAAATGAATAATGATTTATTAAATAAAGAAATTTGAATGAATGTTTGTTTCACTCCATTTTGTAATAAAGTGAATGAAAATTTTTTTGTATTATAAGAATTATTTCTTACTGCGAGCTTAGTTTAGTTACATAAAGGACACTGTAATTACTGTACATTCCAGACAGGAATACTCAGAATTCTCAGAACTCCTACAAATTGCGTGCACACTCCGTGTCCAGACTCCTTAAAATCAATCATAGCTTAAGCCCCCTCGCAACTGTTCTTCCAATCTTCTCTTTACATACTTTTTAGGACAGTCGAAACTGTCCCGCGGTCGTTAGAGACATGGCAGATACATTTAGATGTTTCAAAACTAGGATAAACATTTTGGGTAGAGCAGAAGTTTTCAACAATGATCATAAGGCTATGATGAGTGAATGTTTTTCTCTCTTCTCAAACTTTCCCATCACACTAAACAGCAGGGTTAGATTATGGGCAAGTTTAACAAATATCACTCATGTACCTTGCATCAGTAGATCGAGCTCATGAGCTTGTCTCCTCGGCTTTTTACCTGTTTAAATTCTTCCTGCTTATTTCTATTGAATATTTATGTTTTTTTGTCAATTTAGAGTTAATATCCTTACATTTCTCTAAATAATTATGAAATATTAACTGAAACTGACGATTGTCGCATTTCTAAAGATGAATCTCATTGTAAATCATTTTATTTAAAATATTTGAAAACAAAATGAAAATATTTATCTTATAATATTGAGTACATTTAGATAAACTAATGAAAATAAACAATATTAAATGTACATAATTTTTCAATGCACCATTGAAAAGTGCAAGGGAATCGGATAATCTTTCAGCAAATATTTATCTTCTGATTAACTGGAGAATGGAATAAACTTCTACATCAAACAAATCATCGAAATATAAATTAATTGTACTGTAATTGCTTGTTAATTATCTCAAATAATTTATGCTTACTTACTAAACCAGAATACAAAATCACAGAAAATAAAATAAAAGGTTCCCCCTTTCCTATTAAATCATTTTAGTTATCAAAATGATCTAATGACGAAGCGAATAGCCATTGCGAAATTTTTATTTTATATCTGCATATAAATTTAAAAATATGCTTTACTCTTTCATGCGAGTTTATTAATGGCGCATTAGCACCATATATTACTTTTTAACACCATATCTGACAAGCGTTGATGGAGAAATCTCTACAGTATAATAAATGTTTAAATGTCTTCCTTATAATTTAAAAGATCCATTAATGATAACAATAAAAAAGGAGTTATTTTCCTTTTGGCGTTTATTACAATACCATACAAAGTAGATCGCCCACGCTCTTTTTCCATTCTTTTTCAAAGATTGTTTCTGTCCTTTTCTATTAGTTCTCGGATCATAGTTTTCTTAATGATTAAGATCTCACATAAAAAAATAGGACAAATATTTCGCAGTGTTTTAACTTCATCTATTTGTCTGTAGAAAATATGTGTACAGAAGTTTTAACGCTCTGACTGTAATTTCAGAGTTGTATTTTCTGTTGTGATCCATCATTGGAGTTAACAGTCATTTCAGTTGTTTCTAGATAATGGAAACCCTACGGCGACAAGCTGAAGTTTCTTAGGGCAGAGTGAAACATGCAGTTTTTTCTTTATAATTATTATTGTGTTATATTTGAGTAACTCATTTTCCATTGTTTTTTTTCTCATTTTGTACTGAACTTTTAAGTCTTAGTCATTACTTCTTTGACAAGCACATTGAGAAATATCATTTACCTTGCTTTGATGGTTTATGTCGGATAGAAAAACAAGTCTTCTGAGTTTTTCTAACTCTTTCAAAAAGCGAAATCGTCGATATTTAATGTTTTTTAAAAATGTTTTCGTATGTGAAATATGCAAATAATATAATTTCAAATAGAAATAATAATGAATAGTATTACAATCTAAAACAATTTCAATGCAGATTTTAGCGACTATCCGCGCTTCAGAACTTCCTTAGGAGAATACTTTTCTGGAATTATCTTTATATGTGAGCACGATAAATAAAAAAGGAGAAGGATGGATTACAAATTGACTACTTCACCCCACCTTAAGGCATATAAAAAAAACTGAATGACCGAATGATTGCGGCACTTATACAGTGATTGAGTCTTAAGGCTTATACCGGCCATGGTAGAACCTTTCCAATGGGAAGTACGTCCCGTAATAGATAGGTTGTGCTTCCACCCCCTTTTTCTCAGACCCCAAGTAGGTGAGAACCAACTACTACAGTGAATTGCGACTCATTCTCAATTTTAAGGTGCCCATTAGTGAAAAGAAATTTGGTGCTTTGTCCGATACCCCGAACTAGCCAGAAGTGGTGGAGAAAGCTTCATGTTGCAATCGAAGAGTGACTCTACCTAGACTGAAGGAAGAAACTTCGCTTGATGACATTGGACCTTGCAAGCAATAAAGAAGCTTCCAGAAAAAGCACATAATAGTATAGAAAATTCAGGTGTTCAAACTGCACCAGAGGATATTTAATATAAAGACTTAACACTAAATTTGTAAATGTGTATGGAATTTGAGTGAAATTCACATAGAGACAGTAAGTTTGTCGGGCCATCCGAGAGCAGTTGAATATGTTTTGCTACAAAAGGCAAAGAACTAGACAAATAAAATTTGTTATACAAATTCGAAATCTAAAATGGAGGTTCGTATCAACATTTGAATTAAATCCATCAATGACTGACCTTCGTTTGGACTGTTATTTCAAATATACATGTTAAATTAGTAATTTAAAGGTAATGAAATAAAGAAATTGGATATGCGACGATTCGATTACAAATGTAATTGCATGTTAGGTTTTCAATCGGTAAGAAAAAAGGCGTCAAAAATTCATATTTAATTTTCAATGCTTGCGTATTAACTACATATCAAATAAAAAAAAATTGTCAAAGAGTGCAATTCATTTTTAATAAAATAGCTAGATTCATGTTAAAGATATATATTTTCTAATTACTATTCACCCTGCAACTTTTAAATTATTCATGATCAAATTCAAGGTCCTCAACTGTATGCATACGAAGTGGGATATTGCGTTTTTTAAGGAATATGTAAGAAAATTTTTAGGAAGTTATTCCTGTTTGTATAAGTAAATATTTCCATTTTATCGTATACGAAATATCGAAATTTTTTTGAAATAATCAAAAAATTCGAATTCAAGATTTTGGGAATCACCACGTTTTAGACCTTTCTGTGTTAGAAAAAATCGTTTTTGGAAAAAGACTATCTGCTTGCCTGTGACAAGGTATCTAAAAAAGGCTTAGAGATGGACTGATGAAAATTGACACAAGATCTTTACACCAAATTTGTAGATTTTTATAAGATTTTTAGAAAAACCCATGGACAATAAACACTTTATTCTACAATAGATGAATAGAGTGTTTTAAATAAGGTGAAATAATGTAAGGTAAGATTCTTTAAAAAAGGTAAAATTCTATTTTTCCTTATATAAAGATCCTTTAAAAAGAAGTTCTACCTTTTGCAAATAAAAAAAAATACCCCCCGACTGCAACTCTTTCATTTAATAAAGAAGATTCTTTATTCCTCAAAAAATCTACTGATAAAAGAAATCTTAAAAAATAAAAGAGAGTAAACTACAAGCTTCAAATTCCAAGAAGATAAAATTTTGCTCGTTCAGTGGATTTTCTTGTAAGATATGTTTGCAATTAAACACCCTATTTCACCTTACGTGCATGTGCTTTGTAAGGATATCCTAACTTAGCAGCAAAACAAAACTCCATCTGACTGCACCTCTTTCAGTTAGTAAACAGTGTTCTTTATTCCTTAAAACCCTTCAATAAAAAGAAGTCTGAAAAATGATCCTGATTACAGGATCAAAGAAATGCACCAAGAATTGCAATGAAACTTGGTGATAATTTAGCCACAACCCACACACATCTGAATATCTTCCAGGGGGGTATTCCTACGTAGGTTTTAAACGATCTAAGTAAAAACAGCAGGTTTGTAATCTCACGCTGTTTAGAAGGAGACTTCGCCTTGAGCTACCGATACCCTATGGCTGCTAATGCAACATCTATTGCTTAGTTTATGGTACCCAACTCTGTTAAAAGAACCGGTTTCCTAGGTGAGGTTAAATACACACTTCAGTTCATTGAGGTAAACACATTCATTTTATCGTTAGCGCTTTTTTTGGACTTCAGTGAGAGCATGGACAGATTATTAATATCTTACCATCAATTCTGTCCTCAGGTGGTTTGGGAATAGATCCATCGTTCAAGAGGTGAATTTGTGCCTGGTCGCAGAGTCCCTCTGTCTGTCGCACGTGGTATTCAGATCAGTGCCCTCTTTATGTCACAGCATTTTAAATAGCCCCAAGTGTTTTGTTGTACTCGCAGGGGAAGAAAAATAGATGTTTTAATTGCATACGATTATTCAAACAAGAATGTTGTTTTGAAATCGATGCAGATGAAAATATGTTTGCAAATGAAGTTGGTTTGATAGCAATAATCACCAAAATGCCGATTTTAATTTCGTATAGCAAGTGTTATCTGGAGTTAATAATTTATGCACGTGTATATTTGGACATGTAGGGTCGTTAATCATTGTGAAAGTCATTAAACATTCTAAGCATTGTTGGAATGTTATTTATAAATTATCTTAAATTATTATTTACATTAGATGACATTTGAACATGCGCAATGATTAAAATAATCATCTTGCTGCATTTGAAGACTAAAACTTAAAAAAAAAAATAGTAATCAATGTCTATTCACTTAATTATATCCCCTTCTTTACAATATTGAATCTTATCTTCCCCGTGATCTGGGCGTCTCAGGTTCGAGCGTTGATTCGGTCATGGTTGTTCTTTAGTCTGTGTTTTATCTGTGAGGGATTTGAAAGAGCCCCCTGTAAAAAGGAGTTGTGTAAGTAAATGAGTGTGTCATCTTCATTTGAACTAGAAATTAGATTTCTGCCCACGGGTGTTCATGGGCCTTTACTCTCAGAAGGCATTCCACATACTCTGCTTAAATCACTGACTTCTTCCGCTCCCTTATCTATGGCAAGTGCCATAAGTAACAACTGCAACAATATTTAAATTAATTTATAAAATTAGAAGCAACTGTATCTTAGAAGTATTATATTTATTTAAAGGAACTTATTTTTAAAAATATTGCTAGGTCATGGAATTTAGGGTAGGTGACTACATTAATTTTTTGTTATAAAATTGTGATTTTTTTTTAAATTTAATATTCTTATGTTTGGAAAGATGTATTTATAAATCTGGCAAAATTTTATTTCTAAGTCTATTTTTTGGGAGGTTAAATTGATTTTTATATTTGTGTTTACATTCGTCTTAGTACTATTTTACATCTTTAAATTTGATTTTGTCAAATCCTAATTTTCTTCCGAAAAATCTAATAAATAAAAATAATATGTAATGACTGTTTTTCTTTCAATAATATAATAATTTCTCAATATGTTGTACAGTTTCTGAATTAGAAAATTTTAATCTATGCATTTAGAAATATTTTATAGTTGTTCTAGTGCTTCACTATGTGATAATTTCATAGCAAGCATCGTTCAAACACCAATATTTAAAGAGCTGACAAAAATACAACTTATTTTTCATTTCAAGAGCTATATAAGATATTTTTTTAAGCGGCCGACAAAATTTTAAACAAATCATTTGATAAACCTCTAAACTAGCTGATTTTTGATTGACATCTATTTTCAGCCAAAAAGAAAAACCTTTATTAAAAAAAACCTTTATGAATGTGGCATGTATTTTTTTTTGTATTATAAATATTTTTGACCTTTTATAAACAAATAATCAAAAATATAACTATTTTGCTTTGCTAAAAAGGCATCTAAAGTATTACTATAACTATAAATTTTTTAAAAAAAATCTTTTCGAACATTGTATGACCGAAAGGGTGCCAAAATTTAAATATCTGTTAGGGAAGACAATTGTAATCAATAAATCATGCCAATTAAATTAAGATACATTCAATGACATTAAAGGACATGATTGACAAAGGGAAAAAACTATTTAGGACAACATTTAACGTGTAAGAATCAAAATTGTACTCGGGGGACTACATCATACTTTACGCTTGCTTCCAAGACATAGACTAGTTGTTCATGACAGCGGCCGCCGAGTAAAACAGTTACGGTTACAGTTGTAATATATGTGAATTTTAAGTATCAAGATTCGAACTTCTTCAGACCCAGCTCTTCATATATATTCTTATTACATCAAACCATTAAACATTGGCCGGGGTCCTGGCATAGGGATAGTACGTCTTCTCCGTGATCTGGGTATCCTGGGTCAGAATTCTGGTTCGGATATGATTGTTCCTCCCTCTGTGTTATATCTGCGGGGTGTGTGAAAGAGCTAACATGAAAAAAGGGAATGTGCAAGGACTTTGTGGTTTCAAATTCATATGAGCTAGAAATTAGACATCTGCCCTCGGATGTTCAGAGGATTTGACCCTCAAAAGCTACTGCACATACTCGACTTAAATATCTGACTTTGTCAGCAGGCTTGTCTATGGCAAATGCCACATGTAGCAACAACTAAGTATTGGAGACAGTTCAATACCTAGTCTGATTTATTTTTGATGTAGGCATATTAGATGGCTTCATTAATATGGGACTAAATATCAGCAGTTTCTTTAGCAGGCAATCTAATTTTTAGACACCTCCATTATTTTTGGTTGCCTTTTTATTCTCTATTATAAAAAAATTGTAGGTTAAGGTTTAACTTTTGTATGGTGGCGATTAATTTCTTCACAACACTTAATAAAGATAAATACTTCGTAAAGGCTTAGAATAATTGTGAAAAAGTTTAAAGACTTTTTAAAAATCTTAATAAAAGCCGAATAGAGTAATTTCAATAAATGTTTGTCTTTTTTTGTATTGGTTAAAAATTGAATTTTTTAAGACTAGATACTAATTTATAATACCAAACAAATTAGAGTAATTTTTAAAATTTAGCAAAGGATTTTAATTAAAATGATAAAAATTTAAAATGATTTAAAAATGAGAGCTAACATTTAAGAAACTTGTTATGAATAAACAGGTTTGAAAAAATAAACTATATTTAAACATCAAACAGTTGTTTTGCAACAACATCCTTGTTATTGTTTAACTTCTGCCTCAAATCCTTATTTATTACTCTTAAATAGTACTGAAAAAAGGAAGATTGAATCTTATCGCAATAAGGCTTAAATTGACCTTTTCAATATAAGTGTATGCATAGATGAATAAATATATTTTCTTTCATTATGGCAATTATGTTTGAATAACTTCTGTTTTGTGTATTGGAAAAGTTAAAAGTTAATGTATAATGTTTATTTAATTTTTAATTCTACGTAATTTTCTGTTTACAAGGATTTTATCTGTAAATAGCAGCTCAATTTTTTAAAATAATGAATAAACATCGACATTCTTTTAAAAAAAATCTATTTTTCATTTAATTAGAAGTTAATGTTTTATTATTTAATAAATGGCCATAATATAGAAAATGAACTGATGACTTATTTCCTTCATCAGCAATTTATATTTTGCTTGTTTCGAAAAATGATAATAATCATATATATAACATAAAGGGTGATCGATACAATGCTTTTGAGCTTATTAAATTCAAAACGGTGACTTGTATGGTCAAGAAAATAACATGCATACTCCCAGTAAAGTAACGATTTGAAATTATTGAGGGGAGTAACAATGAATCTAGCGGCGGAATAAAGAAGCTACAAATTTTTTTTAGGGAAATTGTTTTAAGAACTCAGTAGAAAAAAGTTCCCTACACCATAATAAAACACACAGGAAAAAGTTTTGTGGATGATTAAATGAGGCCTTAACTAGAACTTTTCCAAACTATGTCAGAGGGCCGAAGTGACCTTGTGATAAGGCCAGGGTTTCGGAATCTTTGAGTTTCCGGTCCGAGACCTGAGTCCACCGAATCATCCATCATAATTCCATCAGGAACAAACTTCATCCAACTGGTGTGGTGGGAAAAGGCTGGTGCCAGCTTAGGTATCGTCCTCGTCCTCTGACCGCGGTTCAAAAGTACGAAGTCCGTCCCAAAATAACCCTAGTAATACTTTAAAATTGGACTTTAATATAAATAAACTAAAACTGTAGTAAAAATATTAATAATAACCTCAAATTTGCTGCAAAAAAGGAGAATATTATGTATCAGCATATTTTTTTTCATGCTTAGATTTACTTAAACACTTATAAATCAGTTATATTACATTCACATACATATGCTCATAGTTTAGAAAGATTTGCAATGGAATTACTTTTGCGAAAATTTTTCTGTCCACTCGAACGTTGATAAAGAATTCTTAAGTTAAAAGAAGAAAGCAAAACAGACAATTCTTAATTTTGCTTAAATTCAACTATTCAAGTTAAATTAACTATGATATTTTTCCCACTGTCACTTTAAAATGCAACTTTTAGCAGCTTTTTATGAAAATTTTTGAGATAAAAAAGCAAGTTAACAGGCAACTTATTTTGCAAAACTTCAAGAGAAGTCCTTTCTTTTCAGGTTACATTTCAAAGGAATAGCATTCATCATTATTATTATTTTGAGCATTTTTGTTATTTGATTTTATTTTCTAAAAGAATGGGCTTAAAATTGTTATACAAAATTATTCAAAATAAAACAACTGCACACTTTTAACACACATAAAAAGTGTCTTTGAAATATGAGATTCAAAAGCCTCTTGCGAAGTCAAAGACGAATACATTGCAAGTCTTATTTTGAAAGTTGCATTACAGACTCTTTAGAACTTTTTACACCAGCTTTGTAGAGCCACAGTAAATGCTTTGTTCCAACTCCCATGCTTGAAATGGTTCAAAAGAAATACAATTTTAAGGAATAGCTTCAAAAAGTATCCATTTTTTTTTTTTAAAAAAAAAGCAAAGCATTTTGTTAAGCACATCTACAACGAAGTAAAGAGTGTCGAAATTTAAAATATTACGCACCTTTACTTTTCTAGTAATAAAAAAAACCCATTAAATTTAAAAGTGAAGCTTCTATCCAGTTTCATTTCTGACTATAATAAGTAAATTACTGTGTTGATCCTGGAAAATGTGATGTTGACTTTCCTAATAAGGTTTAAACACTGTATCGTTAATTCTTTTTCAGAGAAGATAGAATAAACTTAGATGCTCTGTGATTTTACTTCTTAAATATAAGTTTAATTTATAAGAATTATTAAATTTTTATATGAGAGTAGGTAATTATTTCAGATATGAAAAAGAAAATCATCAAAGGAAATCATCAATATTTGGTTTTAATTCCGGATAATTTTTAATGCGTTGATATAAATATTTAAATATTCTACTTTTCCGATAATTGATATTATGAAGGAGAGTTATTTTAATATCAATGATTTTTTATGAATATTATGAAATTTTTGCATGGATTATGAAAGAAATTATCTTTTTAAGAATTAAATTAACTTGAATTTGTAAAGCATTTGAATATTTTTAAAAGTTTCTGAAGTAATGAAAATGCATTCAAATGATATTTTTCTTCGTTAAAATAATTGGGTATGATTCGCTATGATATAAGATATTTCACCACATTTGTAGTGGAGTTTAAATTAACAATCTTATATTATCCCTGTTCATATTTTACAAACAAGAAAAAAAATGTCTAACTTTGCTTATAATAAGAACTAAACACGGTTGAAAGTTACGAAATAAAGCTGAAGATATGGAATAAGTAAAACTAATTATATTTTCGAAAAATAAATGAATTATTTTTGAAAATGAAATACATGTGTTGTGGCTCTATGATATAATGAATAAATTGGAAACATTTTTTCCCTGTCGCATTTTTGAAAAAAATTAGAATTGCAAAAAAATGTACTTCAAGTAGCATTTGTTATATATTACTTAGTTGCAACTTGGTATATACTAATATTACAACTCTAGTATATATTATTTGATTGATTGTCATCATCATCATCATCATTTCAGTACATAAATATTAGGGATCAGAAGAATGATGAAATCTCAGGATCTATGATATTAATTTTTTTTTTCCTTTTTCAGATTATTATTTCCTGTTTAAAAGTCTGACTTCTTTTACTATCTTGCAAACAAAATAGTCCCACAGAAAATATTGCAACCGCCGAATAATTTGAACCGGATATTTTACTTAATTACAAATTACGGACATCCGTATGTCCAAAAACAGGTGTCAGCACTATAGATGTTAACCCCTTCCAGTAAAATGGCGAGTATAGCTCGTTATTGATTTTTCATGCCATATAGCACAATGACGATCTATACTCGTCATTGTGCTATATGGCGTGACGAGTTATACTCCTCATGCGACTAGAGTTACTGTTGAATATAAAAATTAGTTTAATTTAAAATTTCTAGTGTATTTAATGCGGATGTACTTTTATTACTTATGTTGATAATATCATAGATCACTATCATATATCGTTTGATTGTCTTGCAACAAGTTATGGCTAAACTATTAGTAGTCATTCTGATAAATTCGTTCATTCATTCTAATAAGCATTTAGCCTGAACATCTGTCTTACTAAATGTGAAACATGCAGTGAAATAAACACCTTAATGAACAAGAGTAATGTAAATCAAGAAGACCAAAATGATTCAGAAAAATTGGAAAATAAGTATATATTTAATTAATACTGATATTGAAACTAATGATAGTGAAACATTAGCAAGAAGAAAAAAAACGCGCATAATGACTAATAGGTGAATTTTGTGAATACTCGATAGTCGTAGACACATTATATGCCTAAAATTTTTTTTAAAAAAACCTGAGTGCCTAGAGTAAACGCGAAAACTAGGGGCTAATCTAAAATCACTAGAGATTTTTGAAGAAATGTTGAATGTGAACTTACAAATTACAATTACATCCATACCAATAATATAATTTTAATTAATAATTATAAATTAGTTAGAATTATAAAATAAACTAAGTTTTCTTAAATAAAAATTAAATAGTTATTTCATCCGTAATTTTTGCATTCTTAAATCTTACTGGAAGGGGTTAAATTTGTGTTCCGAATTTTATTTATCTAGTTTTTTTCGTTTTGCATTTATCATACAAATTTATATTCTTACAGCTGGACGCACTTCCTCTGAACATATTTGACACAAAATTTAATCGAAATATACAAATTAATCATAAACACCATATATTAAATTTTAATTACCTGGCTTAAAGCGTTTTTGGGCTATTTTTGTCACAGGTTGACAGATAGACATGACAAAAATACAATTCAAAATTCATTGTGGTCTAAATCATGGAGATTTGTCAAAACTTCGAGTTCGAATTTTCTTCAATTATTACACTTCCTTTATACTATGTATAAAATAAAATAAAAGAAACACTAAACGTGTAAAATTATATTACCTTTAAAGTAGCAAATTTTTAGTATTCATGCAGTACATCCATCTAAAATAAAATTATCTGACAAATTTCTTCAGTTTTGGTGCTGAATTCGTAATCTCTATTTCTGAAGAGGAAAGGGAATTTTCACGTAATTGACGCTGAATCAAAAAACATACATTATATTTAATAATGTTAATATGAAAATTATGCTAATAATTCTAGTGTATTCTTTTACTGTTCTATTATGAATAGTGTTTTTTGCATATTTCATAATGTTATCTAGATTACAAAATGGAATATATTTACCCATTTTCCTAGGAAGTTTTAATTATGTTATTCCAGTAATTTTGAAGAAGTAAAAAAAGTTTTTTGTATCCTTGAGGAGTAGAAATAAAGATCTTGTCACATTCGTTTTAGAAGTCAGGCGGAAGTTGAAATCGATATTGAATAGAGCACAGTTTTCATTTTGAATGCGTTGATGATAAACTTTGATTTTCAATAAAAAAAAGTATTGCATTTTTTAAAAATATATAAATAATAGAATTCATATTTCCTATGAAAAAACTCCTTCCTATTTAGAAACTCACCTGCACCCGCAAACACACATGTTTTCATGCAAATTTATCTCCGTTATTTTCTGCTATTCACTAGTATTTTTGAATTTGAATTTATCTTTTAATTTCATGAACATTTCTTTTTTAATTCAACGTTTTCTCATATACGCATTTTCCTCTGTACGCCAAATCCTATCCGATATAAGATGAACAAAGGAGTTTTTTAAATAAATTAATAATAATAATGATTTTAATAAATTAGTACTTTCATATAAATTAACTATATTTTTCTTACTGTACTTAAATGAAATGCAATGAATTCAATAATATATGATTAAATCAATGTTTATAATTAAAACAGTTTAAAATTAGTGTTTTCCTGGCTGAAATGCTGATTTTTCATCGCTTCAAATACACAAGTATACAAGTAAAATAGCCCAAAATACACGTTTATGCAAAAATACACAAAATGCACAAGATTAGGCAAAAATACCCAAATAAAAAAATACACACGTTTATGCCAAAATACACAAAAATGCACAAGATTATGCCAAAATACACAAAAAAGCACAAGATTATACAAAAATACCCAAATAAAATGTACACAAGTTTATCCAAAATTACACAAAAATGCACAAGATTTTATAAAAATACTCAAATAAAAATACACAGAAATGAGCAAGATTATACAAAAATACCCAAATAAAAATACACAGAAATGAACAAGATTATGTAAAAATACAGAAAAATGCACGAAAAAATATATAAAAATATCCAAATAAAAAAGCGCGTTTATGCAAAAAATACGCAAAAACGCAAAAATTTATGCAAAAATTCATGCATAAAAATACACACGTTTGTCATTTAAATTACACAAATACATGCTAAAATATACGTGAATAACTATATTTTGATTACTTTGATTAATTCCCACTAAATATTCAAGAATGATAAAAGTGCTTCCTTAATAAGATTCCCATCTCTCATTTTCTTTACATCTTAACATTTTCCTCATATTCTAACGTTCATGAAACACAATAGAGGCGAATGGAAAATAGGCAGCGAAAAAAAAAATCCCTCTTGCTTTGTGATTGATTATATCGCAGTCCAAAATCCGTACTTTGTTTTTGGTGGTCATTAACTAGTAGATAAAGTTTGAACTCCTGGGAGAGGAGCAGATGTATTGCACTTAATCTTTCACCGGAAGATAGTTTTTGTTTCTATCAAAGACAAAGAAAAGAAAAAAATCACAATTATCTCTTACTTTTTCTTTCGGGCTTGGGCTCGTTAAGAGTAAATAAAAGAATGGAAGGTTTTGGGAACTAATGTGGAGATCTACATAAATGTCTCGTAGGAATTGTGAGCCTACGAAATGATAAGATAAAATTGATATTTTTTGATAATAATAAGAGTTATGTAAAAAGAAATATTATTCATATAATTTGGAATAAAATTCAGTGCTAACCTTTTATCCTTTTCTTTTTTCACAAAAATACACTAGAATAAAATATTGCATCTGGGAAATTTTTGGTTGTAGATATTTTGATGAATCCTAACATTTCAGATCTTTCTGTGCCAGAAAAAAGCATAGAATTATCTATGTTTATCTATGCACAAAATAACCCAAAATTGGAATGATATATAATTGTCTACGTACACAATAACTCAAAACTAGAATGCAATAGAATTATCTCAGTTTATCTATATACAAAATAATTCAAAATATGAATGATACAGCATGATGAAATGCAGATGTTATTCTACATAAATGCTTTAGATTTTTGTCAAATCTTGGATGAATGTCAACAATGGAATCAAAAACACAAATCATTGTCTTCTCATCCATGCGTGATAAATGAACAAGATAACAGTAAAAAAATAACGTGACACCCAGAGGATTTCATTATTTATTGCGTATACTCTTCCTTTAGTGTAATACTAGCATTAATGCACCAGTAATTTCAACATTTCAAGGTCTAGCATCAATATTTGATTTGGATGTTGGATTACTATTTATACAACGTTTCTACATTGTCACCAATATTTGACAACAACACTGTCTTTTAAACTGCTTTAGTTATAAATTTATACTTAAAAACTAACAATAATGAATAGTTTTCAATTAAATTACTTAATCTGATATTTTATTATGCTAAAAGTTTAGTTTAGTTTAGTTATATTAACGTCCCGTTTAAAGCAACACGAGGGCTATTTTGGGACTGAATTCGTAATTTTGAACCGCGGTCAGATGACGAGGACGACATCTGAACTGGCACCCCCCTCTCCGCACCACACCACACCAGCGGGAGGACATTTGGCCTGACAGATTTAACGTGCAAGAGATCCCCTCACACGACGGTTCTTCGGTGGAATCGAGTCTCGAACCTGAAACCCTCCGATTCCGAAGCCAAGACCTTACCACCAGGCCACCGCGGCCCTTATTATGCCAAAAATAAATATTCTTAAAACACTTAAGATTCACTTGAGAAGAGTTTGAAATTCCATAATTAATTCAGCATTCATTTCTGTTATGCGTTCAGTTTTGCATACCCTTTTCAATTATTCGAAGCAACAAATTTCGTTACTAGTTTGCTGGGATTAGTTCTTGAATAAATTACATCTGAAATTATTTGAATATATTTACATTTCTACAAATAATGTGTATTGTTCCATTAGTACGATACTAGCGCCAATGCCCCATAATTTAATTGAATTATTATTTATGATACGTTTTTTTCTTTGGTATCAATATTTTGAAAGTTAGAAGCAACCAATATATGGCCTCGAAGTGTTTGATTAGGGTTAGTGATGTACCTATAAAAAATAACCAAATAATATCTATATATATTAGCATGCATCTACTTCAGAACGAATCAAATCTTCATTACTTCTAAAATAAGTAAACAAATATCCAGTTGATGATAGGCACGAAGGATAGTTAAATTTATACATTACCCTAACTATTCTTCTTCTTGTGTATAACTGACCATAACTGAATGAATCCGTATCGCCAGGATTTGTTGTGTTACAACCTCTCCATAACACCGGCCGATTCACTAAACTATCGTATCCTTCGAGGCGATTGTACCCCCAGCCTCCAGCAGCAAAGTGGTCAATATCTGATCTTCCTACTCATCTTACCGTATATCTGTCATCCTGTTAAACTAAAAGCAGACCACACTTTACAAAACATCTTCTCAACATTTTTAATATTCCTCTAAAATCCTAACTATTACTGGTGTCTATCAAATTCGCGAACTTTTAAATTGTTCTGTCATAATGTTCTGGTGGAACAAATAATCTAGATTCATTATTCATTCATTTTTTTTAATTATTGAAGTTTGAAATTACTAGAAATTTCTGGATCAGTCTTAAAAATGCTGCTGTTAAAAAAGAATTAGATATCATATACACTTATTAGTTAATAACACATTTCGAAAAATTGAGTTTAATTATCTGTCGTTAAATTATGGAAAAAACATATTCTTCTTTTCTGTTTCTGACAAAATATTTCTTAAGATATATTTGTGGTCAAAAGTGGCAAAATTTTTCTACCAGCTATCTGTACAATACCTTAAAAAATCCACCCTAACTCATAGTTCAAAAATCGCTATCCATTATAAATAATAATACAAGGAGGATTGTAGCTGCTCTATTAAAAATGGCATTGAAATTCGTACATCATTGTTGAACGTAGCTTAAAGAAGAACTGTTGAACGTGGCTTAAAGAAGAGTTGTAATGTTTCGCAGATTAACTCGACTAACTCGAAATGGATGTCCCACATCCATCTTGTGCGAGATTTGTCTCGTAGCAACGCCCTAACAAAGAACAATCCTAACATCAAGAAACGATGTTCCAGAGGTGGTTGCCAACAGATTCGGACGACGGATGAATCAGTTTATCATGGCCCACCCAGGTGGAAGACATTGAAAAAGTGTTGAGTCCAGAAAGAATATAAATGTTAAAGGGAATAGTTCATTGTTCTAAGATTTATTCTTCAGTAATTAAATAAAACATTTTGAAGCAATGCATGGAATTTATCATTTTAAAATAAGTAATATGGCACAACTGGGTAAAGATACCGGCACTAGTTACCATCAGTAGACAAAGTTGTTAACTATTCGTATTGTTGATTTTTACTATTGCTTATTTTCGGATTCTAAATCCCTCCATGATTTTGCGCATGTGTCATGATGCGTTTATTTAGTCAATATAGGGGTGAGAGAAAAGAAGAAAGGAAATGTTTACATTTAGCACTAAGGTGAAAGATTATCCGTGGATTTAGAAGGCATAAAAACTGTAGTTAATTCGTAACAGTTTAGGAAAAGGATGCTAATTCACGATAAAATAATTTAGAGCATTTTTTTATTGTTAGGGGTCTAAACGTTAAATTATAATGAATAAATGGTAGAGTTATATTCTTAAAATTTAATAATGCTCCTTTTTCGAAATGCTAACAGTTTTTTTTTTTTTTGGTTGAAACCCTTTTTGTAATTTTTTATTGATTTTTTGGAAAACAGAATGTCAGCAAGAGCTTGACACAAAATTATCATCTTTTTACATCAGTTATTCTCTTTATATAGTAGAAATTAAGAAAAAATAAGCAAACCATTAAATTTTAGGTCGGCAGAAGTGTTCGCCTACAGCTTTGTTCAATGCTTTTTAATGCAAATGCCCTTAATTAATCCCCAACATAAAAACTAAGGAATTAGGAAATGCCACAAGTGCTCAAATTTTTACTTTCAGAGTCTTAGACATTTTGTACTTCATAACATAGCGACTAAACCGAGTATGTATTTTGTATGTCTTCTGGTAGATCAGATAAAACCAAAATTTGAATCAGAGTCCGATCTTAATCGAAAAGTTCTCATACCAAATTCAATTTTCATTATTCTTATTTTTTTTAGTCATTGCATTTTTGAAGTATCCCTTCAATATTCATACAAATGTATTGAAAGGCAATAAATAAACCCTTTTACTAATATATAAACTATTATAGTGATTTAAACTTTAAATATGAAAGACTTGGCAGAAAATTTTATCCATCTAACTTTTAATGTTTTATAGTTATCGTGCTCACCTGCATTAGAACATAAAGATTTCTTCATTTGATAGGAATCTTCAAAATTTGGTAAAAAGGTCCGGACTTTCATTCATTTAGCTCAAAACGGATTTGAGTTATCGTGTGCAGAAACAAATGGACGTAATTCCAAGAAATCGGAGACTGGAAAGGTCAGGGCTCAAAGAAATAGGCTGAAAGATTTTTCATAATCTCAGGTCTAAATTCTTTGGATATGACAATATTTTATTCCTTTCATATACAAGAAATAAAAAAAGCTCAAGTCATATATAACATTTTGCAATTTAATTTATTCTTGACTATTTATTTGCAAGAACAGATTAGATAAACCTAAAATAATTTATTCGAAATTCAAAAGTCTGTTTTAGAATTTCTGTGATGTTAAAGTAGCAATTGTGACTCATCCGTCTGATGCAGGATGATTTTGTATTTCATATTTTTGTATTTTTTCAATTCATGAATGCTAGCATAATATTCAAACAGTGGAATCCTGCCACATTATTGGGAGTCTGCTATGCTGTACCATAATTGCTTCAGAAAATACAAAATAATAAAAGCAATGAGAATAAAAAAGAATTAATTCTTTGCTATGAATATTTTTAAAAGGTATTTATTTTATAAAAATAAGTTTCAATGTATTTTTCATGCATTTCAGAAGTTGAAAATATTATTATGTCCTCAGAAATTATCTAAAAATGTTTTTCACTTTCTCTAAATTTTTTCAGCTCACTTATTTTCCCAACACAGCCTCCTCTACAAAAGTTACAACTTTAGAATCGTTAAAATACACTTTTAATACATGATAACTATATGCACTTCTAATACACAATGATTACGTATTTAATATATTTGGATTCTTTCAGTAATAGCAATGAGAAAAAAAGCATAAAATACTGGGCTATAGATATTTTAAAAAATATTTTATAAGAATCAGTTTCAATTTATTCTTCATGAAAAAATTATTTTATTATTCTGAGCATTTCAAACAATACATGCATTTCGGAAGTTGAAAATATTATTATGTTCGTAGAAATCATCTAAAAGTATCCTTTACCTTCCTTAATTTTTTTTCAGCTCACATATTTTCCCAACACAACGTTCCCTACAAAAGTTACAAATTTAAAACCTTCAAAATATACTTTTAATGCACACACGCGCAACAACTTCTTCGCAGAGTTATCCTTTCAAGTAAGCGCATTGTCTGCATAAGCCCGCGCCGCCCGGGATTCCTAAACAAGATCTTTTGTATGGTGGAGATTATTACTGGCTCCAATTAAAATAAATCGGATCGCTCTGAAAAAACAAGATAAGACTAACTCCTGCAAGTTCCCCAGTAACGATCCGTTTTAAAAACGGACAACCCAATTGTGTCCTGACAAAGATCCTTTAAGCTTCTTTGCAATATACGTTCGCTACTGTCAAATGAATTGATGTGCTCCTACTTGAGATTTTAAGTGGTGTAAGTTTAGAGAAACAGGCTTTTGTTAGACCGTGTATAGAGAGTTGGGGTTTTTTTTCTAAGAGTAATATTTTTAGTAAGTAGCTAGTATTCTGGGAATATATTTTTAGTAATTTAAATCTTCAAAACATCTTTTTTATGTTTATTGTTAGCAGAAAAGTATAGCAGAAATCAGTGAATTCGAATCTGATGAAGTGATAGTAAAAATTCTATTTATCTAAAAATAAAACTAAAAATATCTGGATCCAAAATCAGTACACTAGGGGAAAAGGATAATAAATATTGTTTATATCCGGTAATTTTTACGAACCATACAAAATTATTAAATAAGCAGTAAAATAAGTCTAGTAAATGAAATAACAATAACAAAATACAATTTTAATAGCTTTTCAAAACAATTTCTGTAAAAAATTGATAAGTTCATTAAAATTTTAAAATAAACTTAAATGTTGGTAATTTTTATAAAGAGCATATATCAATTAAAATACATGATTATACTATAAAATTTAAAAATAAAAAATGCCAGTCATATTTATTGTGTTCAATTTTTTTAAAAAAATGAGCACTTTTCATTAATATATTGATTGAAAAGATTAAGATTTAAGATTATATATATACATGTACCGAGTTTAAGACCTTGATTCGGTACATGGTAAGAAATTATTTTATTTTAGTAATTGCAGAAACAAAGAACTGATAAAGGAAATTAAAAATAGAAAAATATTTTATGATTTTAAATTTTAAATTTGAATTGATAGAAATGAATTAGAACTCATTATTATTATTGGATATAATTCTTTTTTAATTAGAAATTTAGAGGCAAGTAAAAATTCGATTTAAAAAGTCCGAATTGTATATTGATTTAAAGATTGACTTGTATAATCCTGTATGTAGAAATTAATAATCGTAGGTGAGATATGATAAATGAGGATTGTGGACTTGAGATGTTGCTGTACTGAGCATTTCTCATATGCATGTGTCCAATTTAAGGACCCTCATGTTTGTGTAACGTCCTCACATTTTTGGTAATGGAGATTGAAGGGCTGTAAATTCGATTACTTGACATTACTGAAAATTTATTGTGTATGGTGTCTTATGTGATGGTGTATGGTTCCTTCTATCTTGTATGAAACATGTTAAATGAAACTAGGAAATCTAGAAAGTGACCTTATAGCTCATATAATGTCTTTATCTGAACACAGCCTGAAATTGACCATTCACTCTAAAATTGTTTTATTTTTGTTTCAAAATGGGATTGGTAGAATTAAATTGTTTTGTGTTTATAGAAAACAACTACATATAGTTTAAAAGATGAGGAATTCAAGTGCGATTTCCAATAAATAGAAATTGTCAGTTTTTTTTTAAAAAGTAAATCTCATTTGTAGATTTGATGTCTTTACGCTAATATCGCGTAAGGATTTGGAATGGGATGAAAAATCATAGGTAATTCTCCTCATCTAGCCATGTTGCAGTTTCAAATGGGAAACTAATCAGATCATATTTATGTGTTTGAATATTAGGTGTTTCAAATTTCATACACATAAACACTCTTAAATATAAGCTACAAGCCCATATTGTTAGTGGGAAATATTATTTTTTATGTAAACACAGACAAAATTATTCTAAAATTATTCAATTCATTTTAAAAATAATAAAAGAAAATGGATGTGTGTGATTGTTAGTTCTTTTAGATACATTTTTTGAGTTCTAGCAGCAAATCTGAGTCAGATATAATTTGGATGATGGGAATGCTCATCATAAATTGAATTTTTTCATTTCAATTAAATATCAAGGAATACATTGGCATTTGTCCGCAATAATTACCTAAACTATTATTATTAAAAATTCCTGTATAATTTTTTTATTGTAATTCAATGTAAATTGAACAATGTGGCAATTTCCTGTTATTTTCTACATTATCACATTTAGATCTAAAATATTTTGGTTTTGAATATATTTATAAATTCAATTAAAGGTTTTAATTGCCATTATTGATAAGATGAAATTTGGTATTGAATAAAATTAGCAACGTATTAAATCAAAAGTCTAAATATTTACTTCCTAGTAAGTGTGCAATAAATGAACTTGCAAATTTTATATGCAATTTTTCGAATAACTAATTAACTGATTTATTTATTTTTCATCATCATTCTTATAAAATTTCGGCATATAGAAAAGATACATCCAGTTTTGTGAATAAAATTACTAACGTTAATGCCAATGTTATGAATAATTGCATTAATAACAAACAAGAATATGAGGCCATGGAGCATATGATTTAAATTATATTTTCCACAAGTTATTAAACAAAAAATCTTTCAGAAAATCACTATTTGCAATATGTATATTAGAATTAATTGGATAAATAAAGTTCGGGACTTCATTATAAATATTGTTTGTTTACGTACATATATGAAATTATTAAAAGTAAATTATGCAAAATTTTATAACAACAATTTTCTTAAGTTATTACGTTTTTTAGGGAACAGTTTAAGATAAAGTTTCGCGAATATTGCTGCTACTGATTTAACAATAAATTGGGAATTTATTTTGAAACATTTAATCACAAATAGGTAAATCCAGAAGAAGTAAATTTATAGAAAAATATCAATGAATTAGCATTATAAATTTCGGTAAATTAATATAAGGACAGTTTTTTTAAAATAATAAATGACATAAAAATTATATTCGCAAGAAATAAAAAGGATATTTTGCTGATATAATGTTTGTAGTCAGTTTATATTGTAATAATAAGTTTTATATTTTTGGGATGATAACAAGTTAGGAAAAAAAATCAGTTTTAGAAAAATATTGAAAAAAAATTGAATGGGAAAACAATATACTTACATTTTAATTTCGTTTATTTTTACACTCGTATCATTTTCAAAGGGATTAATATTATTTTATTTGGTAGAAGCATTAGTTTTATAAAACTGAAATTTTAAAAGAAAAACACGATTTTTTCTGGGACAAAACATTTTAGCTGACATAATTCCTTTAAATTATTGTTAAGAAATTGATGCAATACGATTAATTAATATAAGTTAATTGGTATTTCTTTTTTTATTAAAATGTTTAAATTTTTCATTTCTCTAATATGAGGAGAATTATGACTTTATGTTACAAATTAAAGTTCTACACATAGAGACGGAAAAAAAATCAACCTTTCAATTGAGCAGGAAACAGAGTTATCGTTGAGTAACCCTTGCCAGCAAAATTAATGTCACTTTAAAAAAATAAAGTTAGAACAAAAAATCTTTGACTTAACCCTCTTTTGCCTACAAAAACAGAATTATACATCTTTCCTTTCGATCTTTGAAGTTTTGATTTCTGATGGAACGTTTTACTTGAAGGAGTTGTTATCAAAACGTTTCATTTACCTTGGCTCGTTTTTAGGCTTATACAATTTTTTTCGGACTCACCGATTTCGTTTCTCGTGCTCTTAATGATCTGTTTTAGATAAGAAAGAAGAGAAATAACTTCTGTGACACACAATGATAAGGGTACATTTCTTTCTTTTTTTTCTTTTGGCGTTCTTTGCAATTTCTTTTGTTTTTCCCTGGAAGGAAGGACAAAGCTCTACTTTGGCGAGTTTTTGGTGTTTTGTTAATTTTTTTTATTATTGTTTTGCTTTGATTTCTTTCTTCTTTTTCAAACAGGTGCATGAAGTTGACGTCGCCAAAAACACAACGTCTAACTATAAGTCGCTTTAGGGTTTAAGTCTTAGAAGCAATTACTTTTTACTTATTTAAGTCCTATAGTTGTAATGAGCTTTCTTGATTGTATGTCTAGAAGTTTTTAGCAAGGAACTTCCAAGTTCCCTTTTTAACTCGGAACTGTGATCACAGTGCAATTTTACTGCAATCTGTATTTTGGGAAAAATTCTTTGAACAAAATTAAACCACGTAATGTATAGTAATAAGGGTTATAACAAACCATAGAGCATATTATTATACACGACAACACAAATAATACAGTATAGCTGAATTAAGGCTCCTTGGTTGAACTACACAAAGGCTGTGTTAGAGTTGCCATGCATTTGATAAATGATAAAATAGTATTGAGTACCTAGAATGTCTAGAAGTTCTTAGCTAGAAAATTCCTTTTCTTTTAGAATTGTGACCACAGTGCAACATTTCTAGAATCTTTTTTTGTGTGTGTGCTTTTGAAAAAATCTTTTAAACATAATTTAACTACTTAATGTATAGTGATAAGGGTTATAACCTTTACATGAGAGTACAAAGAATTCAGTTTAGTTGGATTAACTTCTTTTGTAGAACTACACTGTGTGGAGCTAGTCTTGTACATTTGATATTGACATAATGCTCTTGAGTTAGTAACTGGAAAGTTTAGACGTTTTCAGCAGCAACTTCTAAATCCTTTTTAACTTAAAAACGATGCACCGTGACCACAGTGCACATTATTGCAATCTGTTATCCAGGAATTTTTTAAAAACAAAACTATACGATTCAATTTATAGTAATAAGTGCTTTAACTTTTACATTAAAAACAAAGGATGCAATTTAGTTAGATCAACTTCCATTATTGAGCTAGAAGAAAGCTATGTTAGAGCTGTCCTCGTGCATTTGACAATTAATATATTAGTCTTGAATAGATAATTGGAATGTCTAGAAGTTTTTAGCCTGGAACTGTGTGCAAAAGTGTTTCAATCTGTTTTTGGAAAAAAACTGCTTTGAACTAAACTAAACGATATAGTATACAAAAATAAAGTTTGCAGCCTTTTCACAAGAATACAAATACTTTAGTTCGTATTTTGATCCTCTTATTCCTAAAATCATTTTCGTTCAGGTAAGTTAGAATATTGGAGCGCAAGTTTTTCTTTCAAAGATAAGAAATATTCTCTATCCAACTGAAAAATTGTAATGATATCCAATAAGAGAGCAAATAATATATACAAAAAAGGACCCCATTTAACTTACAATTATTAAACGGACATCATTTAAGAATTCCCCAAAAAAATTTCTTGACTCCAAAACCCATCTCACGAACACCTCCAAAGGAGCAAAGCTACGTCAGGAGTATGCAGTCAATTGCATTTAGTGAAAAATAGGTAATTTTGCAGTGATGTTCAAAGATCTTGGGTGCCCAACATAGTTTTGGGGCCTTTCCGTTTTTATAGAGTTAAATGCAGTGATCACAGGACATATGAAAGTACCTTTGTGGACTAACTAACTTAATATTATGAAACAACATTTTTATTCTTAATATATAAGCATATTCATATCTTAATCATATTCATATCTAAGTATATTCATATCATTTCATATCTTAATATATAGGCAAATTTAATAACAGGCAATTATTGAGAAAATACCTGTGATAGTCTAGTTCTTCATTGATTACTAAACAATGAGTATTAAAGTGACAATGTTTCATTGTGCACTATGAAGGTATTTTTTTCGCCAATCAGATTTTAAGATGGTTAAAATAGATAGAAAGTTTTCTTTACCTTGTATATATGCAAACTTAAATTAGCAAAATCCATTGCTATTTAAATCTTAATAGAAATATCAGGGATTAATCAGAGTATTTGCACTTGGAAGTTACATTTGCCTATTAAATTTGAAAATGTTTAAGAAATGGCACATAAAACTGTAGATTGTGATCATTTTCAGGTGATAATAATTGTTCTCACGAGTAAACTGTTGAATCCTGAAACGTTGAGGCTTACCTCTGATCAGTTATAAAATTAAAGGCGGAAGTCAAGGCTCAAAGTCGGAAAAATGGTAACAGAGAATAGTGTAAGTAAAAATATTATTTTTACAACCACTTTTGTTCATTTTTACTTTATATTTACAGAGTAATGGCTCTATAAATTTTGATTATTTTGGGCTTACATATGTTCCTAATATCTGCTGATATATGAGTTTGACATCCGTATTTTAAACATGAGAAAGAAACACTTTCATGTGATAATAATGAAATATCTCACATCTAAGAATAATATGACACCTAAACAAAAAGGAATCAATTCAAAAGTAGAGGTTTTCAGGATGAATGGAAATATAATGAATAGAAACCAGTGGAAGTAATATCCTCAAAAATTGCTTAAACACTTTCTAATAAATTTACTATGCCAGAGAAAGCCTTACATTGTATTGACGCACAATAGTTACGCGGTATTAAATTTTGGAAGGAATAGAAATGTTTAGGAAATACTTCAGGCATGAATTCATTATTTTTACTCTAGTGATGGTGATTTATTTAGAGATTTATCCTTTCGTATGCGTTTATTAATGTAAAAATCGAATTCACGTTTAATGTATGTTTTTTTTCCATTCTATTGAAATAAAAATTTGACACAAAACTAAACTCTCAAAGTTTCTCCTGCTAAATTTAACCCATTTAAGTCATTGCATTTGTGAATAATCGCTCTCCCTTATTTCTGAAAATTTAAATCGAAGGGAAGTCAACCCATTGCTGGATTTGGCTCGAAATTTAACAGGTATCTTACTTTATAGATAATGAATCTGTGCACTTATTTTTTTTATCTATATAGGTATCTTTCCTTTGTAATTATTGTGTTAATGAATTTCCGTAAAACAGATTTTATTCAAAATTTATTAAAAATCTACAAATTCGGTGCTAAGACCGTAACCAAATTTCAACCATCTAACTCATACCTTTTTTTAGTTAGATCTAAAATGTGGAAATTCATCAAAATCTCGAATTTCAAAATTTTTAACGATTATTATATTTTCTCTATACTACTTATACGAGAAAGTAAAAATGGTTAAATGAGAAGAATAATGTCTCATTTAAAGTAGTAAATCTGGTATTCATTCAGTACTAACATCTAAAATAAAATCATTTGATAGCCTTCTTTGGTTTTCGTGCAGAATTCATAATGTATTTTACAGAAGAAGAAAGTGAATTTTCAAATAATTATCACTAAATCAAATGCCCTACATTATATTAAAGAATATTAATTAGGAATTTATTTTAATCATTTTTGTTTATTCTTTTACATGTTCTATGATGAATAAAATTTCATTATGAGTTTTTTTTTTTTTTTTTGGTGATTGCTGTATTTTCTCTTTACTACTTATGAAAGATAGTAAGAAAATGGATGTATATTATGTTTTTCAATATATGGATGTATATTATGTTTTTTTTTTACTTAACTTGATTGGATTTGCAATTAATACGAACTTAAATAACATTAAGTTAAGAATAAAAGATTTATTTGAAATTAAACACAAACACTATTCTTGAAGAACAAACTAATTGATGATGATAATTAGCGAAATATTAATTACAGAAATAATTTACTGATGAAACAAAAAAAATGAATTGTATGGTTACTTTTCATCTATCAACTTAAAAAATAAAACCAATTGAAGGAAAAAAAAACATTAAATGATAATTTATATTGATATTAATTTTAGTAATATTCTCCTGAATAAAAACAAGAATTTGCTAACATAAGCGAAAGCGAAAAAAAAGATATTTTTTTATATGTATTAGAGCTTTCTAGAAACAGTTACTTGCATTATTTTAATACTGAGAATTGGTTAAATGTCATCCAGTCTGGGTTAAAAAATTCAAATCATTTCTATTAAATTTCTAATAATCAAAAAATAAATATTTTCCCCGAAAACAATTATTTTAAAGTGTTTTCTTTTGAATAAGTGCAAATGATTAAAATGTGTTTGCGAAGCGTTCAGAGAATTTAGGAAGATAAAGTTTTTCTTAAATATCTAAAACAAATACTTAAAACAAATCAATTCGGTCTAGTGTTTTTTTTGAATTAAACATAAATACTTCAAAAATTCTTCGTATTGAATTCTTAGAATCAAGGCAATTTTAATGCATTTTATTGAAGTACTAAAAGAATAAAAAGAACTAAGCTTTAATCGAAAACATAAAATTGTATAAATCTCAATAAAAATAGTTAAAAGAAAATGAAAAGAATTACTTTTTTGCATGTACACTGTAAAGTGATCGTGGATTAGCATGCAGTACAATGTAGAGTTGTGTATACAATGTACAAAAAATTAAAACTCGAGAAGTTAACGAATCTCCAAGTAAAAAATTCTCCGAGTCGAAAAAATACATTTTTGTATTATGAATGTCTCTTTACCTGCCTGCGAAGAAGATGCGAAAAGAGACTTTCTGCTAGATGGTTGATATTTGGTATATGGAATCACAACAAAGTTTTAAATTTCTATGAATTTATGAAGGAAAACATTTCTGTATCTATCTAAACCACAGTATCTATTTTTTGAATGAAATTCTTCCATAATAAGCATGATTGTTTGTTTGCTTGTTCAAATACAAGAGATAACTATACAACGCAATTAACCAAATTGGTAAAATTTAGCACAGAATCTGAAATTCAGATACTGTGAATTTTGAACAACGTTATATCTATTATCTATCTCTAATTTTTAAGTTTTGAAAGAAATTCAACTAACGTTTGACCAGTTGTTAATATTTACATTCGAATGTATATAAACTCAATACTAGTAAATGCAACGACTTAGTTGAAATTCGATTTGATTATTGTGACGGCTGTCTTTCTTATAAGATTTTACATTACAAGCCTGAGCAATTCCATTTTATTTGATATAAAATTAATAAAAATAGTATTGTAAATAGAAACGCAAGTCGTAATTTAAAATGATAGTTTATGTAAAAAAGCTAAACTTTCTCTTCATTAAAAGATTGAAAACCTAATTGAAGGCAATTTTTATTAGTACCATCTTTTTTTTCATTATGACCTGATCTCTCTCTTTTTTTTTCATTTTTATAATATTTAATTTTGTAAACGATATTTATTCTCATCTGGCAATTTTTTAAATACAAATACTTTTAATGCAAACAAGTTTTTTTGTTTATGTTGTGATTGTTTTTTAATCTACGCATTCGTGTAATTTTTGGTTTTTAAAAATTCTTATTACTAATATATTTCCATCCAAATTTTTCACAGAAGAATAATCCAGTCTTATATGCCCAATATTGATTGATATTTGTAAATTTTTATTTTAAACAATTAAATTTTGATGCTGATAAGTTGTCGAGAAAAAGGTCATTACCCTCAAAATTCTTTTTACCAACATATTTTTTTAAAAATATATTAAATTCTGTAAAACAGAAGAGTAGCCTAGTGCCGATTCTGGTCTAAATTTCTTAAATACTTTTAATGCAAACAATTAAATTTTGACCCTGGTAAGTTGGCAAGAATTAAAATAAAAATCTTTAACCTCATAGTTCTTGCAAACAACATATTTAAAACAATTGGTTGAATTATGTAAAACAGAAGAGGAGCCTTTTCTCATGTATTCGATACTAATCAATATTCCTTACATTAAAAAAAATTAAGCCGTTAAATTTGACGCTGGCAAATTGGCTAAGAACCAAAAAAGTTTATTAACATAAGAGTTCTTGTTACCAACATACTTAAAAAAAAGATCTGACAAATTTTGTAACACAGAAGAGAAATCCAGTCTTATGTACCCAATACTGAGCAATATTCTTTAAATTAGTCTAGTAGAACGATCACTTCCTTCAGAAGATGTGATTCATCTTCCATTTGATGTAAATGAAACTGTTTAAATAAAGTTAGGGTTATAGTTACTAAGTCAAGGAGTGGTTTTATGTTACTGTAACTGTAGTTTTGTCACAAATTTTGGTGTCAATTGGAGGGCAAAAAAGCACCCAAAACACATGCAATAAAAATCTTCACGACGCGGCAAATGCTTATATTTCATAACTAGTGCTCATCAATATTATGCAAAGAATTTAGGACTTTAAACAAAATCCGCAGATGAGGGGTATTTATAATTAGATGTAGATAACTGGACTCAATGTGAATTAAAAAATATGAATGAAATTTCCGGTAGATCACTTCTACAGGGATTTTTATAAATGGAAATGTGTGCAAGTGATGAAAATAAATCTTTTCCTACTTTTGCATGATTTTCGAATAGTTTGAACTTAGCATGCTTGAATTGTCTCTTTTTTTAAAAATGCATCAATGTCTGAAAGAAAAGGAATTTAGCAAATCTGAAAGTTTCACTCTTTTTACAAAAAAATTTATCCTGACTAAACTTGTTTTTCTTCTTTTCTTTCTGCAGGTATGATTAGTGCAAAACAGCAATATACAATCAAGTTCAATGTGCATTGAAGATACCGGGAATGCTGGAAGGAGAAAAAAAGAAATTACACTTTTACCAGTGTTTTTAAGACTTTTTTTCATTTTTTACTCTTTTGTAAATCAGTGAAGCGACATTTATCAAATGGATACTTCACATTCTACTATCCTCCACAAAAAGTGTACTTGAGAAAGGTGTTTAGACACAGCTGGATGAACATAGGTCATTTTTTGGACAATACAAATGTGTACGAAATTGATCCTTTATTTTTTTCGACACTATCATTTTAGGTTGCACAAAGGCCACCATGACGAATTTCACCACGTCATAAGTGATGTATAGGATTCTGATTGGTGTTCCACTCTTGCTTTTGCTTCAACGTTTAAGAAAATCTCTGCTGAATATTTACTACAAGCAAATATGTATCATCAACTTAGGAGATAGGGATGCTGTCCTTGATTTTGATAATTTTTATCGATTTTGTTTAGCATAACTAGGGGTAATGTTATAAAAACCAAAAATATAAAAAAATTCTCTTCTAAATAGTTGTTATTTGGACCATCAATTTTAGTCTAGGATTTCAGAAATGATTGTTTCAGGAATGACCGATTGATCAATGCCATTCTATCGTACAAAGGGTAAACGTGACAAATAAAATAGGCTCTGAATAGTGTTTTAAACTATCAAATATAGACATAGACATGCCATTTACAAAGACAATAAAAGAATCACAAAATATTTGATTATATATAATATTTATATATGTAATATTTGAAAGATGGAAATATAACCAATATTCTTGAGAAGCCACAATGAATGCACTTATGATGCTTGGGCATGACGATAAGGAACTGATTTTAGATCAGTGAGCGAAATAGGAGCATAAATCCCATGATGCAGATCGCTATGGTTATAAATATATTAACAATAGAGTGTTTCATTGAAATATATATATTATGGTCAACTCGATTAACTGTAATTATCAATAATAAACGGGTAATCAGATAAATGGCTTAATGCCATTTAACAGCAATTATTTACAATAGCTGATTAATTACATTAGTCGTAATGTATATTGGTAATGCGACAGAGCATAGTTTAAACTTTTGAATAAATTTAACTGCAAAAATAAATTCAAAGAATCTTTCGTGTTTATACATTTATTTACGGAGATCTTATAATTTAAAATTTTGAACATTTAATATTGCAAATTTCAAATTTTAAGCGTCATGTCCTGAGTGGCTGCTTGATGTTATGTTTGATATTTCCGGTGCTTACTTTTTCATTTTATTTATGTGTTTTGATTTAGCAACAGCGTAAGTTATTGATAATTAATCTTTGACTTTTGAGCAGTTTCATATTTCAGTATTTTAATCAATTGCATATTAAATATTGTTTCATGTAATACTTGTATAATAATTATGACTTTTTTTTATAAATTCAAACCTCTGTCATTCAAAGAAGAACACATACTCACCAGGTAAGTTAAATTGGGGTTATTAAATAAATATGAAAAGGTTTTATACAAAATTACGAAAGGAAATTTTCAGAATGGACAACATTGGTCATGCATAGATGATTGAGTATGTTTTGCATTTTAATTATGTTTTTTTTTTTGCTTGTTTATAAGTATGTAATATGTACATTTCGTTCTGATAAAATATCAATAAATTACACAAATTTCTAGACACTTTTTCTGTATTATTTTGTTATTTGTTGTGAAGTGACAATGGCACAAGGCCTCTGACAGTTATTTGTTAGAGATTTAAGCAGAGTAAGCGTCTCTTGTTTTTTCAGTAGCTCCAACTAGGGCCAAGTGTACGACCTAGTTACGTCACTTTCGCTTGTACAACCCCTTTTTACAGGGGGCTACATTCACACACACACACCTCACAGACAGAACACAGAAGAAGAAAAACCATGTTCGAACCAGGACACCCAGATCACGTTGAAGACGCTCTGTCCCTATGTCATGGCACCGGTTTCTTGTTAGTATTTTAATATTAATACTTTTTATTACTATATAAAATACTTTATCACTGTGTTTATAAGTATAATATAATCGGAGTGGATAACTGAATAAATAAAAAAAATCATTTAGATAATTAATATATTTCCATATTTAAATGTAAGATGTTCAAGTTTTAAATAAATTTATTTATCTTTAAACTTTTTGGCGAATGACAGGTGTGCCATGTTCTTTTGAATATATTACAAAAAATATTTTTGTGAACTATTTATATTTAGACTCACCATTTGAAAGACTTGTGTGTGTGTGTGTGTGTGTGTGCGTGCGTGTGTGTGTGTATTGGCGCTCTAAGGCCAGACCGTTGGACCTTCAGCTACCAAATTTGGTACATGTATTCCTTGGAGGTCCGGAATGTGCACCTCGGAGCCCTTTTTTCGAATTTTTTATTAGAATTTGAATTAATTAAAATTTAAGCGAAATTTCGACGTTTTTCCGCTATAACTTCCGAAATTATGATCGCATAAACATGATTTTTACATCAATTTAAAGATTAAAAAATTAGCCTTCTAATGGTATTAGTGTTTTAATGTAAAACTCAAGCTTCTATTTTTAACGAATTTTTAAAGAAATATTTTAACCATGTTTTTTTAGCACGTGACTGGATAAAATAAAAGAATGCCGGAAGCTCAAAAAAAAAAATCATTGCAGAATAAATCTACAGAAATGCAACTTTCAGCACGTGACTGGATAAAAATAAAAGAAATATAAAATGTGATATTTTCTTTAAAAAATAAATGCAAAGAAAAGGTTTCTACAATCGTTTGTAATATCTGTATCATTAATTCAATAAATCTTCTTTGTTTACGGTAAACCTGATTGAATTTAGACAGGATATGCATTAAAATCCCAACTTAATGGCATATTTATGTAATCGTTTGCAATATCTGTATCATTAATTTAATACTTTTTTTCCCTTTCACGCTTTCTTTAAAAAAACATATTTAATATTTTGGCAACATCATTGAATTTTTTTTTAATATTTTGGAAGCATAACCGATGGTTAAAACTGACATTTATAAAATTAAAGAATATTATTAAGAAAAGGTGTACTTTTAGAACTTTCCGTCCATCATCTTAAAGAAAATATTAATTTCAGGTCAATCAATGCCCGGAATTACTTCAAGGCTAATGAATATGTGATTTAATTGAAAATTGTAGAACGCTTTACTCATGGCGAACCAGCTGGTTGCCAAAGGCGGCTAGTAATGAATATAAATGAACGCTATATCTTTCATGCAAATCGAATTGGTTGTGCAACTACCATTTAAACATATTATAAAAGGAAATTCAAAGAACTGTTCCAGATTACAAGCTAGGACATTATCATAAACATACATTTCACTAATTCATTGATGCATTGCTTTATTTAAAATGCCACATAGTTGCACCTTTTAATAAGGCACTGCTATATAAAAATATGTCATATTTTAAATGCTATTTAATAAATGCTCATACATTGGTTATAATTGAGCTTGTGAATATGATGAATATAAATTAGCGCTATGACTTTCATATACATCGAATCGATTATGATAACAACCAAATAAGCATAATTATGAATGCAATTTCGAAAAATTGTTTAAATCATGAGCTGGAACATTATTTTTAACTTCATAAACTACAATACATTTCACTAATCCAATGATGATTATTCTTTTGGTAGTGCTATATAGCTGCACCGCATTAATTTATACGTTACTTTTTACATGCTATTAAATAAAATATTCATAAAATGTTTATAATTGGGCCAATAAATTTAATATAATAAAAATAAATAACCGTTATACCTATCATATACACCGTATTGGTTATGCAAACAACCAAATAAACAAAATTATGAAATTAGATTCAAAGAATCGTTCCAAATCGCACACTGAAGCATTATTTTAACATCATAAACATACCATACATGTCAGTAATCTAATGATGCATTGCTGGATCGGCTGTGTCACATAGCTGTACCTGTTCAATCTTGTAATGGATTTTCTACCGACATCCTAATTCATTTTAAAAGAGCCCCTTTTGACTCAAAAGGAGGAAAGTCAAACCTACTTACTAAATCAAAAAGCAAAGACCACCTCTAATTTTTCAAATGTATTTTTAGAAGCACGGAAATCTTCCCCCCAAATCTATTTAGAAGTCGGCATTTTCTAACATATACGTCGAACCCATCAACTTAAATCTTTTTCTCTTTGTTTAAAAAAACATAAAAACATAGATAGACAAAAACATAACAAAAATCCATTACATTCGATGGAAAAACGTACTGAAAAATGTTATTAATCTGCTATACCGAATGGAAATAGAAGAAAAAAACTAGCACAAGGACAAGAGAAAAAAAACCGGGTTGAAACAAAGTCGCATCTAAAGAGAGTTTTTGGAAAAGGAGAAGTACAAAAATAACGAAATGGCCTGAGGCTGGCTGAAACGTAGCAAGAGAGGCTGACACGAAGTAAACAAAACATCGTCTCATCTGAGAAAATAAAAAGAAAGGTTGGATTGAAGGAGACACAGAATACCTCTTCCCCAACTGTTGTCCTCTTACTCTCGTATGCATGGAAGTACGCATTAGTGAAAAGCAGACGACTACAAAGGGAGAAACGTATGCAGCCACCCTTGTCCCTGATGGAATTCCATTTGATATGTGAATTGTGGGACACCCTGAGGGTTTAATCGCTTGATGGGGATGAATAGGGGACTAAAATTGATTACTCCCTTCAGAATAATCTCATATCACAATATCTACTGACTTTTGATATGAAAGTCTTTCATGCGATGATTCTGAAAATCATTTTACAAAATGTATCTGACATGCATTATTAATATGCATGAAGCGTGCTCAAGATAAGGATTTTTTTCGTCTATTTTGAAAGTTTGGAATAATTTATGCAATTTGTATAACGAAGTGACTGTTTGTAAAGTTAAGCGTCGTTATTGCCGCGCTGGTTCAAGGACTGTAGAGAATTTTAGTTTAGTTTACTTATCTTTTTTGAAGTTGCATTAAGGTATTTTTTGTGGCTGTAGGGGGCATCGTAATTTGATCGAAAATTGCAGATGGTAAATTATATTAAGAAAAATTAAGATAAATATTTGGGAAAGATTTTTATTGTTATTAAAAGCTGCATCCATATTTATGGGTGTTATCTCTGTAACATTATATCATATTTGATTTTCATAGATTAACTAATGAAAAATTTTGTGATATCTCATGCATACTGGCACAGTAATATATATATATATATATATAATGATTTTTTTAATGAATTTTGTGAGCAAATAAAAACTTTCAAATTGAAACTAAGCACTAAAATCGATCAAAGTAAAAAGTGACTCGCTGACAAAAATTAAATAATAAATTGAAATTGGAATGGGAGGAGGAAATGTTAGTAATAAATCTTACTCGTCTGTGAGGCTCTATATGAATTTAAAATTAAAAAAATATGTTGCATCCTCAGTCTTATTCTTTCTTTCAGCTTATTGCACCATAACTCATTTTTATTCACGATTAGTTTTATTCATAATGGGATATATCAGTCATTTTAAACATAAAATTTATTCTACGAGTTACTTTACGCCTAAGCAGAAGTTGTCCGATAATAGCACAGTTAAACATAATGGGAATATTTTTTAAACTTGAATATTGAACATTTCAGTTGGCGGTGGACGAATATATATATATATATGTTGCTGCAGAAAAAAATATTTTATTGTTCAGTTTCAGTAATACCTTTAGAATTCATTCATCATTCAAGTTAAATATAATTATTTCTTTAAATGTTTCTGAACTTTAAAAATACGAATAGAGAAAGATAAATATACAAAAAATTTTTATTTTAGTATTAATTACTTTCGAAAATCGTAATTAAAAAAAATCCTCATAATCTTGGTATAAATTCTAATATGTATTATTGCTTTCTTCAGCAATATTTATGATATTATAAAAAGAGATTTGCTAATAGTTTTAAAGAATGTTCGATGCATATCGTCAAGGATTAAAATGAAGAATTCAGAATCTTTGACAACAAAAAGGAAGATTTTAGAAAATGAAAAAAAAAAAAAAAATGTGGTAGTATCATTATAAGGAGACGAGATCATAGAACTTTCTAGAAGATTCTATATGCTATTGGGGAAATATAGGAAGCGAAGTCGTCATAAGACAAATCAATATTTTCAGAGTTTTAACAGCGGAGCAAGTTCTATTGCTGCTCTCGAAATACTATTGTTCTACTGAAACTCTTTATTCATGATTTGCTATTTTATTATAGGTTGTGATTTCTAAAAGTTCCGTCTTTCTGCACGCTTCGGCTATGTTTTGAGACCTGTATTCCTACAATTTTGGTGAAATGGTACAAACTTGTTGAACATCTAGCATAGTGCATCCGCCACTATACTAATAAATTTTCATAGCAATATAAATTCAGATTTCCATAAAAATGGAATATTCAAATTAAAATTATCTTTTAGCACTCTTCAAATATAATATATAAATTCCTTGTTAGTTTACACAAAATAATGGAAAATTTTATTTTATCGTTAATCTTAGTAGATTTACGTGCATCAGTGAACAGACTATTAAGAATGCTATTATGAAATGGACCATCTGCCTTCTTTTTTTTATATTAATTAAACCTCGTAAAGATTTATCTCAGTTTTCGTCACTACATTGTCACCTGAGTAATCACACAGATTTCACAACTTTGGGGTCAAAGAAAATTGATAAGATGATTAGTCCTACATTTTTAGGACCTCTTTCTCACATAATCAAGACTATAGCCCACAGCTATTACATTACCGAGGAATACAGATTGACAGCGATCAATTATATTTAATGGATGAGTTGCTGTTGATTTCGATGTCACCAGCTTTAAGATCTCGGTGGTAGATAAGCTGTTGGAATCGGTCAATATACATGAGGCTTAAATTAGGATTTGAGATAACTGTAGGCAAACATTTCAGAAGCCAAGTTCTTCAATTAGTGTAGCTTTTTTTATTGTTGCTATTATATTTAGAGAATTTATGAAAGGATTCAGTAACTCAAATCACTCTGACAAGGGCACCATCTGGACAATGGTTTAGTGATAGAATATGATTTATGTATGAAGATATGGATTTCTTTTCAAGATTTTTTTTAATGATATGACTTTCTATGGTTGTGGTTTATTAAAAAATAATATCAAATGCCAATCAGCTTGTGATTTATTAAATTTCTTTAATAGCAGTTTATTGCTTAACTCATAAATTTTTCTGTTTGAAATCCTGTATGGGTTAAACAAATTTCAAATGGCCTATTTCTGCTCTTGTTAATAATGCTATCTCGAGATCTGTTCCTAAAAAAAATATTCCAGAATACCCTTGTAAGCAAATAGTTTTATTCTTGTTTGCAGGCGCCAAAAATTCTTCCGTCACAAAAATATTTCGCTACCTCACATGTTTTTTTTTTTTCATGTCATGTGTAAGTATTGTTCTTTTCAGTATATCGAGACTAACACTTTTCGACGATTCTACCTCGATAAGGGTTTAGTTAATTTTAATATTAACGGCCCGTGTTAAAGCAACACTAGGGCTATTTTTGGATGGGACTCGTAATTTTGAGCTGCGGTCAGATGATGAGGACGACATCTGAGCTGGCACTCCCCTCTTCACTCTATACCAGAACAAAGGAAAGGTGGTTGTTCCTGACGTATTTAACATGCAACGGACACCCTTACACGACGGTATAATTGTTGAAAACGGGTTTCGAATCTGAAACCTCGATAATTGGGAGGGGGGATGTCAAAAGACGAAGCTTTTCCGAAATTCTTCGTTATTCCTTGACTGATTTCCGCCTCATTAAACTTTTTTTCTTCGTATTTATGACAGTGGCATGACTTTTTTGATCGAAATACTATATTGTATTCGAAAACTGAGTTTTGATTGTTATAGGGTTACTTCAAAGAGCATAAAATAGTCAGATTGGCACAAAGAATTATTTATATAATATCATTAAATGTTAAAAAGATTATCTACCATTTTTAATCTCAAAATGTTACCAAACAATTCAATGAGAAATTTAAAAAAAACAACCTTTCTTTTCTTAAACAGTTGTTATTGTTTTGTAAAAAAGTTAATTACCACATTTTACGAACAGAAATCCTCTATTTACTAATTCAACTCTTAATTAATTTCCAAATTTTAATCTTAATTTAGATCTTATTGATTTCATTCTAAGATGTCCTTTTATTTCCTGACCCTATTTCATCTTTTTTTATTTACTTAATAAACTCCACACGAGCTGTGTAAAATGGCCCATTTCAGCATTTTTTCACTCTCCAAATGCAGGAATAAAAATCCTCAACGTTTACCGAATTCTTTTAAAGATACCTAAAATTCTCTTACCCAAATCAACGAGTGCGAAAAAAAAATCCCCATAAAAATTTCATTATTAAATTTTCGACAGCAAATTTTTTCTTCAATTTTATTCTTGTATCCCGATATAAATGGGTATCGGTTTCATCATCGCTTTTTGTACATAATAAGCCTCCCGGATAAAATAAATCAAAATTTCTAAAATTTGATCTGTTCAGTTACGTTAAAAAATATATATGTATAATATATATTTTAAATTTATTCGTGTGTGCGTGTATGCATGCGTGTGAGTCGTTGATGAAAAAAGAGAAGAACGCTTGACATTTTACAGCTTCGCTTTATTCCACCACGAGAGACATAATTTATGTATAAGAAGCTCAAACGGTCTAACATCCGTTTACAAGAAATATTTATCCTCAATGATTATATACTAAAAGACTCTGATAGGGATTTCATTTCACTGTCGTTTTAAGTAAGGAAAATATAGGTATATTTCAAAAGTATTCGTTTAATTATTTTATCCCTTCACTTGGAGCATGAGAACCGCAGATTTAAGCCTTTTTACAGAGCTTCTGTAGCATTAATTGTATAAAAATGGTGGGATTGGATCGGGAAATAAAAGAACATTTGAGAATGAAGTTGATATGGGTTAAATTAAGATAAAAATTATGAAATTGATTAGAATTTAATTTAGATTTAGAGATATCGTTGCACACACGTATATGAAACGGTATTTAAACAATTAATTTAATTCTAATTAATTTCTGAAGTTTTATCTTAATACAGCCCATTTGAAACATTGTTAACTGATTCCATTTCACTTTTATTTATTTAATTAATTCAACAGAAGTTTTGAAAAAATGCTTAAGTCAGTGGTTCCCATATTCCAAGTGAAGGGATAGAAATTTGTCGATCTAAACAAATTCTTTTAAAAGATCCCTATAATCCCCTTACTAAATTGACACGTGTGAAAAAATCCCTTTCAAAATTTCTTAGTATATAATCACAAGGAAAAATATTTTATTAGTTTTTCCTCTTTTCGCTGCTAAAAGAAATAGAAACAGCTTCAATCATAAATTTATTTCAGATTAGTTTGGATAAAACTATATTTCTTGAGCAATCTGTAAATTCATGAATTTCATTTTCAACTTTTATTCTGATGTATCGAAACACTCACCACTGCTAGAACAACAGATTACAATCAGACCAGCTTACCGATTTGAGTTTAACACTTCGGAACCCATTTCCTTTCCAATCAAATTCCAAGCCTTCGATATGAATCTCATCCCATTTCCAGTCTGAACGGATTTAAAGCGAATCTGGAGAACAAAGCCCGTGACTCTTTGTTCACCGGTTGGCATTATTAGGGTAAGACTCTGGGAGCCAATTCTTCGGCGTAGCGTTGCCCCTCTCGAGACGAGCTCCCAATGAACATTTGAGTTAATCCAACCCATGTCCCCGCTTTCCTATTTGTTCAGATTGCATTATTGATCTTGTCCGACAAACAAGCCAGGAATACAGAATATGCGGATATTAGACGCTTCTATTCTGTATTCATATATAGTGACCTCGGCATGGGGGCTCGGACATAGCTCTGAATAATATTTAACGGTGTAATTATGATTCGCATTTGTATTAAGAAATAATGGGTTGTGTTTATTCCTCTTTGAAGAATGATAAGGACGATTGGATATTTGTTTTGTAAATTGTAGTGTTCGGAATTTTTATGGATAAAAAGTAATTTTGTAATGCGAAAAGCATTAACGGTTATCGTTAACATAAACATAACTTTTTTTCTTTGTGAAGAGTGGTAAGAAGACTGAATATTTGCTTTGACAATTGTTCGAATTTTCATGAATAAAAAGTTATTTTACAATAGAAAAAGCGTTAAAGTTGAGAAACGTTAAAAATAAGCATAACATTATTGTTTGCAAAGAGTGATAAGTAAAATTGAATATTTGCTTTGATAATTGTAGTTTCCATGGATAAAATGAAATTTTGTAATATAAGAAGCATTAACGTTTCTAAGTGTTAACGTTTATTGTTAACATAAACGTAATGTTGTTCGACTGTAAAGTATGATAAGTATGATTGAATATTTACTTTGAGAAATATATATTCGAAATTTTTGTGAATAAAAAGTGATTTTGTAATGCAAACAGCATTAACGTTGGAAACATTAACATAAGTTTAAAGATGTTCGATTGTAAAATGTGATAAGTAAGACTAAGCATTAGCGTTGAGAATTGTAGCGTTTAGAATTTTATTGATAAAAATTGATTTTGGAATACAAAAAATATTAACGTTGTGAAACTTTGACGTTTATCGTTAAAATAAACATAATGTTATTCATTTGTAAAGAGTGATAAATATGATTAAATATTTCGCTCTAAAGCTTTAAATTTGGTATAAGTATACTATGGAGGCTGTGTATGTGCGTTTTGGAGAAATTATTATTTTCAAAAAACTTTCTTCAAACAAATTTAGTTGATTAAAATTTAATTTAGTTTTTGGTATTTTTCAAGATATCACAGGACAAAAACTTTTTCGTCATTTTAAAATTAAATCAGTAAAAATCTTATAACATCAATTTCATTGTCATTTAATTTTTTCCTGAAATTACTTAAATTTTGATAAATATTGCAGTAAATAAATTTAGATAAATAAAATACAGATAAATAATGTAATAATTTTTCAAGATTATTAGAAGTAGATGAAATATCTTGATAAAGATTACTGCAAAATAAAATCACATTTATTTAGATTTATTTTTGTTCATTTGAAAAGATTATCAAACGGTCAATAATTTTTTTAATAGACGCACCTTAAACATATTTAAAGTTTAATATAATGTCAAGTGATTTTAACAAATCTCTAAAAAGAAAAAGAATAAAAAGAAAAGAAAGAAATTTTTTCGTTATGATATTTTATTTTTAAAATTTATCAATGGATAATATGTAATAATCATAATTTTTTTGTTATATTTTTTATACATATTGGCTTATCAAAGTATTTGGGGAAAAACAACATAATATATTTATACAAAACTAAAAGCAAAAACAAAGCAATTATACTTCTTTCTTATATTGGAGTTTTACATGACTTGGCTACGGTATAACTGTCATATAAATAAGACACTCGGTGTTAACGGGTTAAAAAAGAAAATGATTTTCGCTCCCAATATAAACAGTGAAACATTTTGAACAGTCTATTTTGATCGCGGTATATGAAATTTATGCTTAAAGTAGAGTTCATTTTTCTCAATAAATTGACCAGTTCATTTCCTAACATCCAAACTATTAATCCAGTATAGCCTATTTCCTTATTCAATTTTTCATAATATTTCATTGCAGCTGTAGTAAATGGAAAATTACATATCGCATTTTTCAATGATTTCTCTTCCTAATAAAGATAAGCATTGATTCTGTCAGAATGGCCATTATTTTCAGACAACATAAAACAAGAAATCTGGTAATTCTTCTGTTAATCGTGTTCCCTAATAGCTCGAGTCGACACATCAATTAACTTGTAACGGTCGCCTAACCTTGGCTGCACCTTTTGTGCCTCTCCAGCATTCTATCACGCAAGTTGCGTGTTCGAAAATTCTGCCTGCAGGCAATAATCGAAAAGACACACAGACCAACGAGCACCAAAAGTTATCGGATTCACAGCGTAATTAAACTTCCCATTCCATGTAAACGCTTCCTCAACAGGTTGTAGCGCAGCAACCGGATTTTGCAATACCCTTCAAGGGAAAGAAAATCACTGCTCTCAATTCTCTCAAATGCCTGTATAGTTCGACCTGCTACCAGTTTTCAATTAATATTGGATTTGGAGAAATTTTTGAGTTGTGCCACCGGCTCATTCGAAGAAAGCCTTCCACAATTGAACCAGGGACATTCTTATTTAATGATGTGCTAATAAGCATTCAGTTTTCCAATTCTGTGACATTTACAAGGTGTTTTGTTAATGGATCGGCGAATTCAGAGAGTAATTACTAGACATCAAGAAGAACAATAACTGCAGTATAATATGGTGTCGCAAACCGCATTGAGCAATCCCCAAAAATGTAAGGTTTTAACGTCACACTGAAACAGGAAAAAGAACAGCAAAACTACGGAAAGTTTTATTTGATTTATTGTTATAAAAGGTGACATCATTGTTCAACTTATAAAGATGTTTAAATGCTTTGAAGCAATGCTCGAAGTAAGTAAGTAACTATTGATGTCTGCCGCTGAGACGACAACTTGCATTGAGAGATTTTACGTCGTGCTCATATCAGTCACATAAACGACTGATTTAAGGTGCTTCTATAAGAAAAAGTTTTGCTGATTACGATCCAGGGAATCCATCGAGATTAACCATTGCCCGCACATGTACATGATGTGTATTGAAGATGCCTTCTGGACTCTGAGCCTGCATACGTTTTATGCAATTTTCAGCGTAGTTGCCACGTTCTATTGCATTTTAAAATCATCTTTTTATTAAATCAACGTTGAAAGTTTGTCTGTTGTCTAAATGAAAAACTTGATCATAACAAATAAAGAAATAAGTATACCAATTTCTATGACGTTATAATTTTATGCAATCCTCTAAACTAATTCAACTAATCTTAATATTTCCCTTAAACTTACAAACAGTAATTATTATTCCAAATTCTGGTGTGGAAGTTCTCTGGCCTACTTTGTCAATTCCAAAACCTCAAGTCATTGCCTTTCACGTTAATAAAATAACTTATGTACTGTATCATGATTGAAAATTTTGCTGAAGTTTCTACTTTTTAAGCCAGCAATGACTATGGTCGCATTTTGTTTTCTTATCTACTTACCCTTTTTACATTCAACGTTATTTCTTATTTTTTATTTTTCTATTATTACTCTGAACAGTTTCGCTTCACAGTGTTTGACACTCCAAATGACTTAGTGTGAAGGAAACGGTTGTCCGTCCTCGATTTTATCCTTTGGTGGAATATGATGCCCTTTAAATAATACTCATTGGATTAATTTCCTTTAATAAAAATCAATAACAACCGATTACAGAAATCAACCATTTTTCTAGTTGTTTTAGTAAAAAAAATAATTATTCAACTCACAAATTAAGTGAAAATGAAGGGAATTAAATTAGCTATCATGAATTTCATTTTCCATTTTAAACAAAAATTTAGTTTCATATATATGTTCAATGCAAAATTGATTCCCGTATTCGGTATGTAAGTGTGATAAATTTAGGAAAAAATTTCTTGAATATAAAATTTGTGATAAAATAGATTCTTACAAAAAGGTAGTCAATTACAACAAAAACCAGTATGCATATGTCATCAAATATTAGATATTTAAAAGCGAAATCTTTCATTTTACGTTCTTTAATCTTTTTCATTCAATGATTTCTTTTTGTTCGAGATGCCGTAACAAGGTAAGTGGAAATCGAAAATCACCTCTCGATTGCAGAGGATTAATAAATTATGAATGCATATAAAATCTAAGAATCGTAAAGTTAAAAACTCGTTTGTTTTAAGTAACTTTAGTTTTCAATTAGTAACAGTTATTGTTAAATGACATAGTTTATTTTAAGAAATAAAGTTGAACTTCTATTATCTCTAAGTTATCCATGGGCAAATGTTCCAAAGTTTGAAGACATTATGGTTCTTTGTCCATTATTCTCGATTTCTTACAGCTGACAGCAAATCGTTTATCATGTTTTAATAAAAACAATATCATTAAAGCATGATAAAAGACGTAATCGAGTGAAGAAATTTAAAAAACTAATTTAATACTTTATTATTATTAGTTGTTGTTTCATGAGTACATTGTTATTCATCGAATCGTAATCAAACATAATACGATATATATAAATTCAACTTCTCTTAATCATATATAATACGATATATATAAATTCATCGAATGGTTCTTTGACAATTAATCGCGATTTCTTACAACCAACAACATATCTTATTATTCGATTTCTTACAACTAACAACATTGTATTAATCAAAACAATGTGATTAAAGCATGATAAAAGTTATATTCGATTGAATGGATTATAAAGAAGTGTAATTTTACATTTTATTATTATAGTTAATAAGTTGATTCGTATACACACTATAATTTATAAAATCATAATCATATACAATGCTATGCATATAAATTTATTGAATCATAATTATAATATGATATATTTAAATTCACCGAATCGTAATTTTATATAATATGATATATATATCAGATATTAATAATTTAAATACTATAAATATAATTTTATCGAATCAAAATCTTATATAAAACGATATATATATAAATGCAGCTAATCATAATCATGTCTTTCTATAAAAATGAAATCCCTAAGATCATTAACATTCATTTAAGTAGGAATTAGTATCTATTTTTTCATAAACAATGACAAACTTCTTTTGAAAAATATCACTGTCCCATGACCAAACGGTTTCAGCATTATAGTGGTGTAATAAAAGTCCAAGACATAGCGTAATTATTTCGCCTCTGATTGTAAGGAGAGATATAATAAAAGTAAACTCTGACTTTGCCATTTTATTATTTTCAAGATTTTTATAATTATATTAGCATCACTTGTTTCAGCAATTCTACAAACATTTTATAAATACATTAATGTGTTTTCAATTGTGTAATTGTTTCAGACTTTTTATGTAAATTTTATACATATATTAATGTGTCCTAATGGGATCACACAAGATTTATGTCTGAAGTTTTACATTCCTTTCCCCTATTCACTCAGCCGTTACTCAGTAGAATGAATTGTGCAAGTTTTCTCTTTATTTTAGAGAAAGTATTAACAAATTACAAATTGGATCATGCGCATATTCCATGGACATTCAGTGAGATACTATCTGATGCCCTTTTTTTATTAAACACATCTCGGAAATCAAAACCACGTGCATGATAATAAATAAATAATCATCAATAATTTTCAACCCATTTTCCGCAAAGATAAATTGTCCAAATGTTTTTCCCGAGCGTAAGAAAAAAAATGCAAGACCAGTTTCATCACATTGTGGGACACAGACAAACACTGGATATCTTTAGGCTAAGTACATAATTGCCACAAGACACCCATTTTGCTATTTTCCGATCGGAATTATTATTCACCGGACAACATGATTCTTTATCTTGTATGAACGCATTAAAACTGGTTTTGCTACTATTGAGTGTCTGTCGTAAGGGCTTTGCCTTGAAGAAAACAGAATACTTGCAGTTTATTATCCTTTTTCATTTTTTAAACAAAATGTTGTTGCTATTATATCCCAATATAATGATCGCCAACTGATTATGATTGAACTTTCAACGGTTAACCGCGGGAAATGAAAATTACAGCCTCACTGACGGATGTAGCTGTAAAAACGCAAAAGAAATATTGGGCTATTTGAAAGAATACAACCATGGCAACATATGTTTTGGCAGCATCAAATGCAATTTTCATTTCTTGATGGTGTGAAGTTGGTAGCAATTTTTGTTTACAGTAATTATTCAGATCCACATATATGTATTATAAATTAGGCTCTGGTTTACTTGCATTCAAACTAACGTAGAAAAAAGTAGAAGAAATATTGTGTTATTTGAAAGAATACAACCACTTCAACGTATGTTTAAGAAGCATCGAACATATTTTTCATTTCTTTATAGTGTGATTTCAGCAGCAAATTTTGCTTACTGTGTTTTTTCAGAACTTCATACATTAGGCTCAAATATTTTTCTTGCATTCAGATTAACGAGGAAAAACTCAAAAAATATATTAGGTTATTTGAAAGAATACAACTCGGCAACACATTTTTTAGAAGTATTAAATTTATTTTACATTTCTTGAGGGTGTGAAGTCGACAGCAATTTTTATGTACTGTAATTTTTCAGATCTTCATATGTGTACAAAAAAATTAGGCTCTAGTTTACTCGCACTCAGACTAACGTGGGATAACGAAGAAATATTGGGTTATTTGAAAGAATACACCCACAGCAATATATGTTTTAGCAGTATCAGATATATTTTTAATTTCTTGATGCTGTGAAGTCAGTAATTTTTGTTTGCAGTTATTTTTCAAATCTTCGTATATATATAATAAATTAGACTCTGGTTTATTCGCCTTCAGGCTAACGCAGAAAAAAGTAGAATAAATGTTGCACTTGAAAGAATACAACTGCAACAACATAAGTATTAGCAACATCGAATGTATTTTTCATTTATTGATAGTGCGATTTTGTTAGCAATTTTTATTTACTATTTTCTTGATCTTCGTGCCTATACAATAAAGGCTCTGGTCTACTAGCATTTCAAATTTATGTAGCTAACGATCCATTGCGTGTAATTTTAGTGGTAATTCTAATTTAAAAATTTGTCAAGTATGAGTGTTTTCATCTTCTTTATATTCCCTCCTCTTAATTTCGTTACATTAAAAGTTATTAAAATCATAAAGACATTTCAAATAATGTAACAAGACCAACAAAAGTTTTAAAATCAAACTTGTATGTTTGTAATAAATAAAGGATCAATATAAAGATAATTTTAATCTTGAAGTTTCTTGATAACTCTATAATCATGATTATTATAGATATTTTTATCTTCCTTTATCGTTTTTATAGAACTCTCGATTTATCCTTTTCCATATAAAATGTTGATTAACTAATTGAATTATAGCACTAAAAATAAAATCCATTTGTAACATAACACTCGTCAAAGAGGTTGGTTTAATTTTGAAATCATTGCAATTATACAAGAACAGCAAATTTCAATTTATAGTTTGATATTTGATGAAATACACAGCCATGCAGTTATGACGTTGCATTAGTTGGCATCATTAATGATATGATTAAATCAAACAAATTTTATTTATACAGCTATTCGAATATGTTTTATGAATATAATAATGAACATAAAAATTGCATTTGTGATTAATAACAGAAAATGAAGGATTCTTGCAATTATTGAAAAAAAAATACATCATTGAAATAAAAAAATAAGAAATGAGTTCTTTTTTAATTCATTAATTTTATAAAATTATTTCAGAATAATATTCTGAACAACTATCTTCTAATTAATAACGATGATGCTTAAAATAGAGGTTTGACAAAATTTTTAGATTTCTTAACGGTAAGTGTAATTTCTAAGATACATCCACTTTGGGGAATATTATTAAAATTCTCTTTATATTTAAATGTGTATAAAATAGTTATTTGTAAAAGAAATTTTGTTTGTGGTGATTATAACATATTCTCAAATTTCTAAAAATACCATATCATAGATTATTATTACAATCGCCGAAGGATATATTTTTAATATGCATTTGAAATCACTTTCAATAATAATATTTTATATGCTATAAAAAACAGCAAGTTAAAAGGATGTTTTACCTTGTCGAGCCGAAATCTGCTCGATTTTTCTCTTTGATGATGTTTGAAGAGTGTGTTGAAATCTGATAAGTAGGGTGGAATTAAAATAAATCACCATTTTAATAGAAACAATATCAAATCCTGTTGCTAACATCATATATTGTTCCAGTTAATCCAAAGCTAGTGATATTGAATATATTATGAACATTAATTTTTAAATTTCAACATATTTGAAGGATTTTTTTGAATCGACTATTTTTAGATTAAAATGTTCCGAGTTGAGATATCTGGCATTAACACAAACAACTGTATGTGTGAAAATATTTGTATCTCACATATTAATATATTGCAAGAATAATTTAAATAATTCAGAAATTTAAATAACTTATATTTTACTCAGAAAGGAAATTTTAAATTTGTTTGTCATCTCCTGAAATGTCTCATATCTTTGAATACATTCATTTCATATTTCTGTTGTTTTCAATTTGTGTTATCTCGTGTTGCTGTTGTTTCCATAAACTGGAAACAACATTATGAACAATATTGTAACATTATGAAACAACATAAGGTTGTTTCATAATGTTACAATGTTGTTCACATATAAAATTCATTTTATGAAAATATAAGAAGAGACAATAGCAATTTAACAATTTACATCCACTTAAAATAATCACCATGAAAGAATTTATTTCTATACCACCCATGTTGTTTTCAGATATAAACATTAATATACACGTGAGTTACTGTATCTGAATATATTAATGATTCAAAACTCAAACGAAATACAAAGCGAAATTTCCATTGTGATTGCACTTCATTTTTGAGTCTTGCTGTATATCAACAAGGTTTGCCTACAACTCAATCCATCACGAAATACATTAGATTGCCATGACTACGTCCAGCCTGCACCATCTAACTGCATTATTTCAACGACTAAAATTGATTTTTGAGACCTTACCCACTAATCCATACTCTTAATTATAGTATTTAGCGGCTTAATTGGTCATAAGTGACCCTTAATTATTTCAATAAGAGTCAATGGTCACTGTAACCAGCATTGTTGGTGGTCGATTAATCTACAGTTCAGGAGATTTAGATCTGAATCGTTTGATTGGACTATGATTAGACGAGTTAACTCGATGAATTGTAAATTAATATGCTTTAGTGACTGCCAAATCGATCACTCTGATCATCGAAGGGTAGTCTATCTAAAGCACTTCTGTAGCTTTAGGGTTTGCCTTGTATCAGAATGCATTGTAAAATAATATAATCTATGCAATGTATGAGATTTTCTAATGTGGATTACATATGAATATTAATGAGTAAAGTTTTTGTTTAGCATTCTCATGTACTGTTCTTCTGATTATAATATTCAGATTAAAATTCATTTGGTTCGTCTGATTGCTATGATAATTGAACAAAAGCGATTATTACAAGTCACAAATAATATGAATTAAAGAGAACTAGCCGCCTTTACCAATTAACTGTTTGACTAACATTTCTTATAACTTTAAACTAGCATCTTTTGTGCAGACATATAAATTTATTTCTTGTATCTCAAAAATGGCTCAAACAGTTTTGATTAAATTTTATATTTAAATAAGGTTTTGCTTTTTAAGTTTATCTATGTAAGTATTTTTCATGAAAAAGAAATTGCACCACCCCCAGTTTTTTTATAGCTAACTATAAGAATATATTTATATTCAACTTCCGCTTCGAGGTGTGAGCAGCAGTAGAGTAGTCAGACAACATGAATAAAGCCCGCTTTGCAGGTTCTCGTTTCTTGTCATGCCTTTTGCTTTATTTTTTTTTACTTATATATTTGCGTTTTATATTTTTGCTTTTTAAGTTCATAGAGGTTTTTATTTAAAAAAATATGTTTTTACATACAAAAGAATAGAGACATTGTCTATCTCAAGTTGACAGTGTCATATAGTGGCAACTCGGACACGATTTCACGTGAAGAGGAAAAAACTGGTACTTTTAGTTGGCCAAGATGAATTTGAAAATCTAGGCTGCACGAGCAACAAAAGTCTGACGGATCAATAATTTAATGTTCTAAAGTATCTTCCATTTTATCTTTAAGAAGAAAAGTCCTTTTCATTTACAGAAGAGCAAGAAATTCTCCATCAAATCGCAGTGAGTTATGATATTGAAATTACCATCAGTCAACCAGGTTTTGAAAATTGTTATGTAAAGGTGCTGCAAAAAGATACCACCATGAGCTCCTTTCATCCATTCATGCCTTTTAATGAAGTCACTTATAAGTCCATTAGGCAACTAATGGATATTAAATAATTATGCATGAGCATAATACAATGTATGCCACAAGGTATACAGCGTCTAATATTTACAGATTCGGATAGAACTCATCAAGACGAGCATTTTGATATATAAAGTTGGTTCTACGAATATAGCGTCATAGTTTAATCACACGAAGGAAATTAATTGAGATTAATACATTTTGTTTTCCAAATTACAGCGCATACGACAACTGCATAACATGGAAGTTTCTCTACGTGATTATGCAAATTTATGGCAGCCAATGAGAGAAAAAGAGCGTCTGCAAGTGAATATGCAAATTCCTGCTGTGGCATATAAGGTTAGAAAACAGTTTTAATGAGAATGAGTCCTAAGATTGAGATTCTAAGTCGTAATCATTGAGGTTCTGAAATGAGTAAGCATACAATTATGTTACGCGGTTTCACCCCCTCTTGCATGACATAGACAAGATAAGCTATCATTGGTTTATGCAAGATGGTGCCAGACTTCACCGAGACTTCGATCTCTTACCAAAAGCTTTTCGCGAATGACCAGTCGGGATGGATTCTATTTCGAAAACACGCAATAGTATAGAGTGACCCTCTTTCACCCCGGATTTTAACCCATGCGACTTTTTTTCTAGATATGTCTAATAGACACAGTGTATCTTACACAGCCTCAAAATTGGACGACTTGAAAGCAGCAATTGAAACGCAGGTACATTGGAACAAATGTTATACAGAAAATTGCAAAATTTCGATTCCAGACTTTGCTCTGTCATTTGTTTAAACGGCTGACCTTTTCAAAAATCTGTCGTAATGAAAATTCTCAATATACATAGACTTAATTATTTTTCTCATTTCTTGAAATTTTCATAACGAAAGTTTCAAACTTTAATTAGACTATGACTCTATATTCGGGACACTTTACCTTTTTCATCAAAATTGCTCGTTTTGTTGTGTTCTATCTGAAACTGTAAATATTAGATGCTGAAAATATTATCGTATGTGGAATACTTTGTATTTATCTAGGACATTGAATTTTCAAACAATAGTATCTTCAATAAGGTATTTTAGTTTTCTTTCTTTTCTTCATTTTTTATAAGCATGCTTAATTATTTTTGCATTATTAGTGTATGAAAATCTCGGTAACTAAACTTAGTAATTATAAAAATAAATAATTTAATTGTATTAATTGATCGTATTAATTATAAGTAAAAATCGTCAATTCTACTCCGGATTTGATGAATCTCCATGTTTTAGAGCTCCATAAATTAGATTATATATTTATCTGCACACGCGAAAATTGAAAAAAAAAATGATATAAATTAGATAAATAAAATTAATTATGTGATATGTGTTACACAAAAACTGTCCTTGTTAAATTTTGGATAAAATCCTGCAATGTAGAATCTTTTTTTTTGTTTTGTTATAAAAGCATTGACTCAAGAAACGAAATTTGGTACTTTTTTTTTGACGAGATTGAAATTTTATGTAGTCAAACAGAAAAGAAATACAGAAAGTAACTACAGATTTCTTTCACTATTAAAATAAATCACTATTAAGTGAAATTCAAGACAAAACTTGAAATATTGTTTAAGCACATCTATGGAATTCGACATGGGATTTTGACAACCATGTCAAGTGCATTTAAAACAAAGAGTTTCAAAATGCGTCCTAGATTTCATTCACCATGCTACAAAACATAATACAAAATATGAAATATTATGTGAGAAATTACAGAGAACTTTACCGTTCGCTCCAGACAGACAGACCTAAACAATAATTTTCTAAAAGCAATTATTCCAGAATTGGAGTAATTTCGAATACATTTAGGTCCGAAATGTCAAATTTCATTGGCAACTCGAATCTATCATTTTGACAAAATCGAAATTTCTTCTCTCATTGAAGTAACAAAAATAAATCTAAAATTTTCATGTTTAACTTAATCCTTGTTTAAAATGAATAGCAGTATTCTATCCTTGCTTTATTAAGACATAAAACACAATGCTCACTATCACTCAAAGAAACGGATAACGCGCCCAAATATTTACACAACAAGCTATTACTGTAATCCATAACACATCAACCCATTCATAAATTTCTATGATATATCCTACTGTTCAAATAAAAACGCCAGCAGTTGATTTAAAATTTGCTTGCAAAAGATCCTTTACCCTTAACATATCAGAGCAAGTACCTCCTGAAAATGATATGCAAATGGTTTGTGCGAGTCCTGAAAATTTGGACTATTTATTTGACTTGATTCATTTGACCTCTGACTTGACTGCTGGAAACGGATACTGCACTCCCTAATTAACCGGGTATCGCTGCATTAATGCGCGTGTTTAGCGATAGATACCGAGATATATTAAATAGGGAGGGAATGACCTCCACCTTCTTCGGAAAGGGCAACATGGAGGGGAGAGTAGATCTTGCTCATCGACTCGATAAGGGAAGAAGATTCCATTTTCAGTTCGCAATAATGGATACTTTTTTAAAATTAAAATTTGATATTCAAGAATGCTGTTTTTGTAATTACCTTTGTGATTTTAATGGAAAGCAGAATATAGAGTTGATTTTTATTGAAATAATCTTTAATATTAGGATTAAAATTGCTATTAGGTGATATTTTATTGTTAATCTAATCTTGAGAATGGTAAATATGCAATATAGATAGAAAGGGAGAATCTTTAAAAATAGTAGAGTTCAGTTTTGGTAAATATATATTTGCCCAATTTTTGAAATCTTAGACTTAAAAAAAAGAAAAAAATAGTGGTAGTGTTTTTTCTTGAATGTATCATATCAACACAAAACGAATGATGTTGCTTACTGTAGAGAAAAATATTGAGGTCTCAGTTTAGATGTCTTCCTTTTGCACAGTAGATGACAAATTTAAAACATATCTACTATTTTCCACTAAAAAATATTCAATTTTCATTCGTCTGATTCTTTATTTGTTTTTAATTATGGAGTGCGCATGCAAGTTTAGTGATATACAGATCTCACTTCAAGGTATTTCTCCCATAATGTATAATTGTGGTATTTGAGTACATTGAAAATATCCATCATCTGGCTCGTTTTGTTGTGTAGTTATAGTGATTGCAAAATGTCAGAGTGATTGGCATAATACTAAAATGATATTTTCGAAATCATAGAGATCGAAAAACTAATAATTTACTCAAAAGTTGGGAGTAATTTTTTTCTTTTGTGTATTTCATATTTAGAAAAGAAGGAAAAGGCTTTCTCCTGAGTTTTTATATTAACTTTTGCACTTTCAATTCATAATATTTTGTATATTTAGCCTACTTATCCATTCTGTTTAGGCTGATTTACTTAGCGAAAAACAGATGCCATTATTGCCACAGGTCCCTCAAACATAAAGTACAACTTGAAGTTATTGACCCAGTAAGTTAAAGAATTGCCCTGTAAATAAAGTAATTTTGGTACATACTGTAAGAAAATTTTCAATTTTTTTCTTTGGCTTTTAGACTATGTTAATTTAATTATATCTTTAAAGGATTAATTATATTTAAACTAAAATACAAAATAAACATAACTTTTGTTTACATTATGCTGATGAACGCACATGAAACGCAAAATGAAGCCTAAATTTTAAATGTAATATTTATGAGCTAGATATAAATAATTTGTAATAAGGTTTTGTTTTCAATTTGAGGTTTTCAACTATATGAAATTTCCTGATATGGAACATAATCCTCTCTCGTGTCTGTTTAATCTCAAAGGCATAGCTTTCGCATTTTATTTGCGTATTTCCTTACTCCGTGGAAGCTGTATGGTTGGCATGAAGTAATTCTATTCTAATCTGACAATGTTTGAAAAGTGTTAATCAGAAAATGATCTTAATACTTGAGTCTCTGTGGTTTTCTAATAACTTTCGAAATATATCAGACTAAGATGATATCCAAATAAAGTTAATTAGTTAAGCTCAGTTAAATTAAATGTTAATGTAAATGCTGATTTAAGTGCCGAATAGTAGAGAAATGTAGAGCATGGTGATAAATTAAAGCTTATGCTCATGTATAAAAAGAAGCATATTTGTTTCTCATAAACAGAATAACTATCTAATGATCATACAAATATAGAGTCGCACAGGAGATTTAAAAGAAAAAGGGCACCCCTTCGGCTTGGTGAATAGAAGTTTCACAAATTGTTGTACACAAACATAAGTAAATCGGGATTGGATTCCTAATGCGTAACTGCTCTGGAACGACAACCCGCTAGTTGAAAACCACATGAGTTGGAGAATTAGGCAAACTAATTTTACTTGAATATGTGTCAGTCAATTTCTTTTTAGTTATTTTAACTTCTACGTATATTATAATATTTAGAGTTTATCAGATAGCTATCTAAATCCTAAGTCAAATAAAATTTAATCTATTTGTTTAGCTTAATAATGTATGGTGAAGTTTGCAAGGATCATTTTGGGATGAGATTCAGAAATTTGCGTTTTAAAGCCCTTTTGTTCATGCTTCAGTTCATTAGATTTCGAATTCACAAGCCTCCAATCCCGAATCCGAGGCATTATCGTCAATTCAGTGTGGTAAATTCGGTCACAAAAACTATACTTATTACGAAACTCGGGATGCAGAAATCCAAAATCCAATTCTGATATTTGGATTCAGAAATTTCGGATCCCAGACCACATCATGAGGTTAGCATGGTAAATTTGTTTTTCAGGACTGTACATATTTGGGATATTTGACTGATGAAATTTGGAATCCGAGACCACATCATGAAGCCAGGACGGTCAATTTGTACTCTAAGAATATATATACTTTGAATTTGTGGATGTACTGTGATTCGAATCCGTATTCTTCTATCCCGAATTTAGGATTCTTAACACTTATCAGAGCAGCCTTCAAAATTGACATATATTGACGGTTCACCGTTATTTAATCAATAAAACAATACAATATTTTCCATTATCATTTGGAATGTCTGATTAAGTGTAACCGACCATAGAAATAAGAAAATAATTTTGAAAATGCTTGGCAAAAATCTTTATACCTAGGAATTCTATTACTTCGAATCCTTATAATTTAAAAAAGTTATCATCTGAACCAAAGAAAATGATTATAGCATCTCTTAACTTATTTGACGAATGCTCTGAAATGCTGCTATGAATATGATTTTAAATGAGCTATTGAATAGCTGTTAATAGAAGAATAGTGTTGAAGTGAAATATCAGCAATAATTTTTTTACCTGACCCAGACAAGTGAAACTTTATGAAGCCATTTGTAAGTCTTAAGATGGAACTGTCAACTCTTGATGAATAAGAAGGTTGCAACTTTAATTGCAGTAAGTAGACATAGATTGATTTTATATAAAATTTAATTAGTAAAGGGGAAATTGTATCTCCTATCTCATGTAATTGAAATATTAAGGAAGGCACATATCAGTCGGCATCTATTATCTATTTTTAACCAATTATGCTTGGAATTTTTTCTAACAGAATACATTAATGAGTACACTTTCAAACACTAATATGATAGTTATAACGAACATTTATAAAAAAAAATGAGAATATCTAAGTTAACGGCTTTTATTTTCTCAAAATACCTTTAACTATTTAAGGATGGGAATGATAGAAATATATAAAAAAAATATTTTTTAAACTTGAGTTGAAAAAACCTGAGATTATTTTCAAGTTTTATTTTAAATATTCTTACAAATAATGCATATTTTTTGTTTATACTTTGTAATTGATTTTAAAAATTTAAACATTGAAGGGTTTTGTAATAGTAGTTTTTAAAAACATGTTGGTTGTGCTTTTGATTGTTAAACGTTATTGCTATTGGATAAACTATGATTTAGGTTTGTTCAAATAAACAGTTTTGGAATAAGATAAAAAATTATTTGGTAAAAGTGTAGAATAGTGTGCCCCTTGCTGCACCAAGGATGCCAAGTCGCCAACAAAGATGGCGGACAAAATAAACAAACTGTTCCGTGGGACAGTTACGGTTGCCATTTCCCGCCTTTTTATTTAGAATGTTTAACTAATCATAATTATTTGTTTAATACTGCCCGGTGCCTTCTACAGATGCCGAAGGCATCTGTAGAAGGCACCGGGCAGTATATTTTAACTTAAAAAACATCCTAGGGCTTCGCTTTCATACGGAGCGGGAATGCAGTAGCTCCGCTAGCACATTGAACAGATGGACGGTGTGGATCAAGGAATAGTGCATAATAATATTACAAGAAAGAATAAGTGATGTTATAGGAATGAATATTATACAGAATTTTTAATATTTAATGCACTTACCTGCTTTATTTAATCTTTTCATAAACACTTAACACTTCATAACACTCAATGCATTCTTTCCAAGCCTCATCAACTCATTAAAAAAAATTCCAATCACCCTTCATCCATTCAGCAGGTTTGAAATAGTGCCTAGCATCCCAACTACCAAACATCCACTCCCGTACGATTGCAGACATAATAATATTTCGAGGGAACCAAACGTTGGAGCACCAAAAGAATTACGAGAACTGCGAATAATTCCATGGCCGACTTCTTTTAATACGAAATCGCAGACAATTTACGTATTCGCATAGTGATAATTAAAAGTGTGAAAACGAAATTTTTTTTTGTAAATATTAGCACAAAAAAATGAAATAAATGTTATTTTAATTAATATTAATTTTATTCTAAACTTTCTTTGTATAATAAATTTTAAATTAAAATAATAAGCAAAATGTAAATCATCTGAAATCGATATTTTAAATATTAAATTTATTATAAAACAGTTGTAGTTCGTGAACAACTCAACTATTGTAAAAAGTAGTAAACAAAACAGAATTAGGGTTACTGTAAGAAAGTTCCGTTGGGTTGCCATATTGGCGATAAACTCGGGGGCACACCGTGCTACACTTCAACCTGGAAAAGTCATGCATTATTCCTTGCTGAATATTTATCTGGATTGCATTCACTCGAACCACAAATGAAGAACAGTTTTTCTTGAAAGTTCATCATGAAAGCAACCAATTTCCAAAGTATTAGTTTGTCAAACATGAATTCGATATACATCAACTGTAACAGCGGGTTGCTTTGATTAACCAAAATCACATTTTCTGTTTTTACCATGGAATTTTGGCTTAGCTAGAATAGATAGGTTTATAGCGCTACAACATAGTCAGAAATTAATGGAATTGGATATTAAATCTGTAATGATCTGTTAAATAGCCGGTATTCTGCTATTAAGTCATTGCATCTAAAGTTTGGCTGGTTACATTATCGCAAAATCTTTCAAAAGCTATGAAATCAAGTGATGTCATGAATTTTAATATTCTACAAATTACTTTTCGCCATTCGCTTGGTATAATAGATTTCTTAGATATTAAAATATGAATGTGGGTCACACTATTTAAAATTTCATTGTATTATTTCATCGTGTTTCAATTTAAAATTTCATCAAGATTAAAAAATAATAATTTAATTGAATCACACTACTATAAATCACTTCACATAAATTTGATATGTACGCCAAAATAAAAGCAGCGATGAAATTGTTATGAATTACTGTTCCGGAAGCCATTTTTGCATCGTAATTTCAATACTGGTAAAATGACGGATTAAATATCTTGACTGAAATTGGAAAAAAGTATAGAAATCATAATACTATCACAATTTTTTTAATGTTTTAAGATGGTGTAAAATAATTTTTGTGACCTTTATTATTTTACATTTTAATTAACATTCAAACTTTAAAAAATGGCCTTGAAGAACAAATTGGTCAAATTGATGGATTATGGGTGAAAATGAAATTTTGCTAAAAGGACATAGACCTATTAATCGTATATATAACTATTCAGTTATCTGAAACATATTTGTGCGTTTAAACTATTCTCCCGTTTCAAAAGTACGGACTAAGTAATGAGCATTGGCCTAATACAAACAATCTATTGGTTAGTTAACATTTATCCCATGACTAATAGATCAATTTCGTACATGTTGGAAAGACTTTAATACAGATTTTACGACAGTACATGTCTAAGAAGAATATTTAATAAGGCATTTTCAAATATTATAATGCATATCGGAAGTGCAAAGTTTTGATGACATGTAGCTGAGAGATCTAACTTTTAGTGCTCTCCTAGAAATTTTCTCGAAGACTCTACTGTAAAGACGCTGTTATTTCTCATGTCCGTATTCATTCTGTATAAAAGATGAGGATCCTAATCAAAATCATGTGCATCACGATTCCACAAATTCTTATTTTTAGTGTCTCCATCTGAATAATACGTACTTTATGACAACGTTATTAAACCGAGCATGTATTTGGTTGAGTATAAAACCGAATATTAACCCTTTTGCACTCGGATGGTGCCTCTCATTCACAATTCAAGACGGAGCATCATTTTGACGTTTTATTTGTTCACTCTTTTAAATTTTGATTTTTAAAAATAACAAAATAATGATAAGAAGCTGTATATTAATTTTTCAGTAAAATTCAGCTTAAAACTAATATTTTTTCATAACAATAAATAAGTCTTTGAGTTAATTGAATAATTTTCACTGAATTACTTTCCCGAATACAAGGGGTTAATATAATGCAGGTTTTTTTGACTAAGTAGAATTGAAGTTTGATACATAGCTACATTTTTACTAGCGAGGTTACATACCAAATTCTGTTTATCCAAATTTTAAGTATTTTAAATATTTTGTTAATATGCATGAGACTGACAGATGGTCAACAATTTGTCGGATCATTTGTTGACCGTCTTTTTTTTGGGGGAGAGGGGATTTATCCAATCTGTATTCTGATGTTGTTAAAATCTATTGAAAAACATTACCCATCCAACACTTATTATCCAACACTTTATAGTTGTTTCTCGGACAAATAGATATACAAACAAAAATCTTTTTTTTTTGGATTTGGGGATGTCTAAAATGCTGAGATTCATCAAAATCTTGAGATCAAGTATTTATTTATTGTAGCACTTTCATTTTTCTTACTTTGTATTGTAAGAGGTTTGTAAAAAAAATTAATAGCCTGAAATAATTCTTTACAATTTTTTTTTCTGAATAATTCATTTAATGAAGTGCGTATCCAACGTAAAACAGCGAAAACATTTTAGATACGGCCGTTATAAATTTCTTTATAAAATCTCTAAATATTAGTGGTGATAAAACCATAATATGGCCTTAATTATACGTAATAAATGCGTACTAAGGGTTGCCATATTAGAATCTTGTTTAACAACAAAATCATTGTATTACAGGAACTATTTCTAAGAATTTTAATGAGCGTGACCGATTTGAATTAATTTATTAACTATAAAATGTTTTAAACTTAATAATACTAACAAGGCTATAATGCATATGTATTTATGGTCATTACATTGACTTTATTAGGCATATATATCAGTTAATTTAGAACATATATAGAATTATAAACGAAAAAATCTAATTTTTGACAAAAAGCAATGAAGATGATAAATATATTTTTAATTTCTGAAATGATGCAGAATTTTCATCACATTACCTTTAACCGGATGTTACAGGAATAAGAAAGTTCTAAGACTGAGCTTTTGTCTTTAAACTGGTAAAAGTCAAGAACAGTGTGCCCCTTGCTGTGCTAAGGATGCCATGCCGCCAATAAAGATGACGAACAAAATAAACACTTCTATGAAACAGTTATGGTTACCACTTTCTGCATTAAAATTATGTTCTTAACTGATAAGTATTAAATTTTTTATTTTAATCTGAGATTTATTTAATCTCAGATTTTTATTAATTTTTTTTAACCTTTGGCATGACTATCGCTGTTTATCTTAACAATTTTGAAGAGGTTTTTCAAACCGGCTGCTCCCGTCTGTTGTGCAAAGAGCAAAATATAAACTTCGCCAACGGCTTTGCTAACGGCAGGAGCTGGAATCCAGTAGCTTCGCTAGAACATTGAATATAAGGACTGTGTAGATAACAGGAGCATTACATACAAACGAATATCATTTTCTAACTTCATCAATTCTTAAAATAATCATTTATTCTACTCACCCTTCATCCATTCTGAAGATTCAAAATACATTTATGTCGACATCCATTCTTGTACAGCTGTCCACACAACAAATTATCAAGGAACCAAACTTTAGAGTAACAAAAGAATTACGACAACTGCGGAGAATTCCATTGCAGCTGACAATTAAAGTAAGAATGCAGACGATTTTGTGAAGTATGAATTCAGAAGATTTTTTAAAGCACATACTAACAATTGAAAATTAATATTTCCTGTTCGAATTCACATTAAAAATAAAATTGTAGTTCTTATCAATTGTAAAGAAAAATTTTCAATTGTAATAAAGAACAAAATTAAAATCCTTTAACGATATTTTCCTATTTTTAACATTTTTCATAAAATAATTGAAGTTCATGTACAACTCAATTAGTGTAAAAAGTAGTAAAAACAAAATTATGGGTTGCTAGAAGAACTTTCCCTTGGGTTGCCATATTGACAAGAAACTCGCGCAAAACACTATTCTTCACTTTAACGTTTAAATTCTGAAACAAATTCTTAATAATCACATTTCATCTTTATGTTCTTTTAAATCCCCGAATTCTGCACAATGCTGTTTTGAAGAACTTTTATGAATTACATGTTTAAGAACACTTAAATTAACTCATCACATTCTTTATAGTCAAATTTAATATTTTGGTAAAAATTACACTACCAGAATTAAAGCTGAAAAATAGTTATTTTCAACAGATAATCCTCCACATATTTATTTACTCGCTCTATTAAGCTTCATAACATCCTTGATAATACTGTAGATCCTTGTTAGTTTGTATATTATTTTAAAATTAAGTTAAAATTATTTCAAAATAATAATTTATTTTAATAATTAATCTAAAAATGCCCTCTAAAGCCTTTGTTGGCAGTTTAAATGAAGTTATAAATATAAATCAGCCGATTTGTCATATAATTGAATAAATACTATTTCATAATTTGAAATCTGATGATTATCAATCGACGAGTCCTTAATCCTATTGACTATTAGTATTATTATATAAACGAAAGATCAACAATAACTTAATTTTCTCTTGAGCTCTCAAATCATTTGGTTATTGGCTTTCGCATCTTTCTAATCACTTGGGTATACTGCTTGTTCACAAAGCTTTCTGATAAGTAAGATACACTGTTAGCTATCGGAGCTTTCTAATCACTTGCATTTATTGTTCGTTCTCAAATCTTTCAAATCACTTGGGTATATTGTCCGTTTTCAGATCTTTCTGATCATTTGCATAAAATGTCCGTTCTCAGATATTTACGATCACTTGGATACACTGTTCGTTCTCGGATTCGATAAGCCTCCACACTCTTCAGCGTGCCTTTATTTAGTCAAAATAGAGGTGTGAGACGAAAAGATGATATACTTTAAAGTTAGCAATAAAATGGACCAAAATTATCGAAATTAGGTGGCTTGAAAATTTCGGATAATATTTAACATTGCTAGGAAAAGATTGTTACTCACAATAAAGTACTAATACTAAGGAAATATTAGGTGATCCAAAATCGGTAATTTAAAATTAGTAAAAATAAATTGCTGACTTCTATTACATTACTTTCGAAAACTCTTTAAGCTTAAACTTAACATATATAAGACTTTTAAATTGTTTATAAGTGTGGTTTTCGGCTCTGGGGATCATGATCAGTGAAGAACTGGGGGAATTTTCCCAAAGTCTTGTTATGGGAACCATTGCAAAAAGTAATTTTAGTATAGAAATCTACTTAAATATCAGATGATCCAAAATCATCAATCTACACCTAGTAAAAATAAACTATTGACTTTTATAATATTATTTTAAAAAACTCTAAGGCATAATTAGCCGAATAAGAATTAACTCTTAAGGAGCTTAAATTTATTAAGTGCCATTAAGTTCTTACCAACATGCCGAAATTCTATTCAAATAAATTCCCATCCCCAAACTCGAGTTCACTAGTAAATGAACAATGAAACCAATCCTATTTTTAGACTGCCACTTCATTTTTTTTTCCACAAAACTTAATATTCCAACCATTTATCAGAATCTTATCACTCGGGAGCGAAATTAATTATTGTTCATTTCCCAAACAGTGCTCCCAGGAAAAATCTTATTCTGAATACGATCTTCATTATATACTTTCAATTTGTTTCGGACGCATTGGAATTCAATTATATCGTGGCAAGGATTGCAGAAACTATTTTTTTCCCTTCCTTCGTCTTCTGTAATTCTGCATTCACCGAATAATTAGCTCTTCGGCAGCATATATGGAGTGAGCCTTAAATCAAAATTAGGTTTCTTTGATGTTTAATTGTAAAGAACAGCGTTAATACACTTCACTGCATTCATTTCGCCGCGAAGAAATGTGAAGAAATTAAATTTTGGAACCACATATTCGACTCAAAGAAAATAGATATGTCTGGAATATCGATGTGCCATCGAGATAATAGAATTACCTCTTTAGACCATGCTTTAATTTGTTAAAAATTGAATAAATGATGCGGAATAAATTTTTAGAGGGCGTAATCGGTCTCCTCAAAAGATTTAAGTGTCAAGTCTTAATTTGGAAGAAAATTTATTTTATATCATTTACAGAACAGTGGAAAGTAATTTTTAAATGCACAATCTTGAATTTTTAAATAGGTATGCTTTTGAAAATTATATTAAATACAATTTTATCTTTTTTATGATTAATTTATATTTAATGCTAGTTAAAAATTAATGTTTCATAAAAATGTTCATTTAAATTTGCAGATATCACTTATTAAATCCTTGAATATTGTTAATTACTAAAACAGTATATTGAAAGCATGAAGTTATTTAATACCTTAAGTGAAGTAGTAAATTTAAAAATATTTTGCGTGTAGTACGTGTACAAAAAAATTATAATGTACTGTTCAATCAATTCAATTTCTTCCTTTATTTATCAGCATGGTGAAGCAAAAATAGTACAAGTTACAGTTGAAATTTGGCATGTGTTCTTTATTCCAAAATCGAACATTTTTATTACATTTCGGTAAATTCAATGAAAAAGAAGTTTATCTGTTTGTTCCATGTGGATATGAAAAAGAAAAATTCGACCATGCAACAAAACAGAAATTCGGATTTTAAAATATAATTATTACATCAAATAAACTTTGAAACAAGTTTCCACAAAAACAAACACGAATCAAATGGTTATTCCCGTTGCTTTCTCAGGGAAGTTTGAGAAGGGAAATCTGACTCAAACCTGGGGTATATTTTACTTTCATGACTCCCGCGATAAATTTCTCCAAAATTCAAATCGTTGGGAATCAAAGTAATGCGTATTGGAATAATTTAAAAATTGTCAAGTAAACTCCTTATTTTGCAATTTGGCGAAGTTTAAAAATGGTACAGTGAATCCCTTTAAGTAACCATGTCGGAGTCTAATTCATAATGCAGCTTGGCGATCATGACGTAATCTAAAAATTACCAACTTAGCCGGCGTCCTGGCGTAGGGGCAGCGTGTCTTCCCCGTAATCTGGACGTCCCGGGTACGCACTGTCCAGGTTCTGGCATGGTTGTTCTGTGTTCTATCTGTGAGTTGTATGAATGTGCCCCCCAGTATAAAGGGGTTGTGCAAGCGAATGTGTGTGCCATCTTCAAATGAGCTAGAAGTCAGACTTCTGCCCTCTGAATGCTCAGGGGTCTTTACCCTCAGAAGCTACTGCATCTCCTTTCCGTGGAAACACGGACACGACATCATCATCACCAACCACCTATAACCATTATCTTGGTAATCTTTGCATATTTTGAAAATCGCCAGTTAAACTAAAGGCCATAAAAATAAACAAGTCTTCTGATCATTGTCCAAAATTATTCTTTCGTTAATGAACGTAAATTAGCTGTGCACACACACAAAAATATTATGTCAAAGTTTGTCTAAATTTGTACAAAAAATGTATAAGTGTAGGCTGTTCGTATAAATAATAATGCTATAACATGCAATAAAAGCATTGAGAATGTCAAACCTAAAATACCACAAACTAAATTGAACAGTTTCGACTCCAATTTTTCTCGACTCCAAGTATTCATTATATTTTGTACATAATAAAATATAAAAAATTCATTAATTCCTTCCTTATTTAAAAATGACGATTAAAATGGCATTTGAAGTCGAAAATTTGAAACTGTATTTTGGAATAGAATAATAAAAAGACGAACTATCTCCAATTCTTCGCGAGACAATTCTATTCCAATGCAATTCTTCTTGTAAACAAAAAGTTGTAAATTTCTTTCAGACGAAAAGTAGTTTCTTGAATTAACTTTTCCTTTAAAAAATTGCATTTTGTAACATTTATTGTCAATTGTTTTTTTTCTTCGCTGATTCGCTAGTTGAATGCTACGGTGCAGTGAATTCAGTATCATTCTTCTGTAATTTAACTACAAGAGTTTTGTTTCTGTGGGTTCACACTTTGTCTCGGATGCATTAACACTAATGCAGTGTAATAATGTGCATTAGGTGTGAAAGAACAGCTTCTTTCTTTCTTTTTTTAACTTAATGAAGCTTCTTAATTTACCGTGCAAACCAGAATCGTTTAATTATATTGTTGAGAAAACTTTAACTTTTTTCTCGAATGTTTCAAATTGCATTTTCCCTTCAAATGATCATTTTTGATTTTATTCCTTGGTTTTAATGTGTGATTTATGGATTGTTTCAATTCTTTCACTAGCATTTTGTAAAAAAAATAAAGTTAAGGGCACATATAAAGGAACATTCCGATTATTATACATATGGTGTATCACTAAGCAGTAAAAAGTACAGTAAAAAGAATTGTTTTTGCCGGTTTTGTGGGAGTATCACAAAGCTCTTGAACTCATGATTCTCAAAATTTTATTTTACGGGGATGAATTTGTTAATATAAGGATTTTTTAAAAAATTCTTAAGGAGATGCGTCAAGTGTGAATATAATGTGTGAGATATTGGAAAGCCTATTAATTTATTCAGCAACTTCTTGGCATAAAATAATCTGCTCCTGCTATCTTCAGCAGTTTGCTTAATTATTTATTTGGCGATTAGTAAAAACTTTCCGTAAATTTTTTTGAAGTAGTATAATAAATAAATGTGTCATTTATAATTCATATTTGGGTTCTTATAATTTTTAAATTAATTAGAAATTTATTTCAATTATTACACAGAACTTTTGTAGGTAAAGGTATGGCTCCAATACCCATGTAACACATTAACGTATGTAGATCACCCATAAGAGTCAAAGATGTCACATTGCAACTGTGCGAACAATTAAAAACAATTGTTGGCAGAATTTCTCATTTACCAGAACGCTGCTATTACTTGATCTATTTTATTTAAAACAAACAGAATAGCAGAACAAATTCTTTACAACTTGATATTTCTTTCTATTGTCTAATAATTTATATGTTGTTTTCGGGAACATATAAGAGATTTCAAATGAAAAGGTACGAAACAACACTGTGGATATAAATGAATACTTTATTCAAAGTATATATTATAGGCCTGAGCACAACGATCCCATTGATCCCTTGTTCTCAGAATTATTGTGGCATCGCCGAGATCCAGTCCTTCATAGCGTTATGAGATCCCCATCCGAGTTGAAGCGTTTCCTTTTCAGAGGTTTTTTTTCATTAGACCAAACACATGAAAATCGCAGGGAAACAGGTCTGAGTTGTAAGGTGGATGGTTGAGCTGCTCCCTCTTGAACTTGGCCAGTTCTGCGTGAGTGATTCTGGAGACGTGTGGACGCGCGTTATTAATGAGCAAAACCACACCTTCCGTCAGCAGTCAGTCCCATTCTTTTGTTCTTCATAGTCTGCGCAGTTTTCGGAGTGTCACGCATTACACATCTGAGTTAATAATTCTTTTGTTCTCGAGAAATTCCTCAAGTAGCGTCTATTGGACAGTTCTCATCAGCGCTTACGCATGCTCCAATCTACTCCGCAGACTCCAATAATATCCTTAAATGTCTCGCTACGATCTCCCATAGCGGCAGAGGCAAATATATTAACGGTTATGTTGTTACGACGCTTCTTACTTTTTCATTTGAACTGTCCATGTACTATTAAATTGATTAGATTCCATGTTCCATGGAAGGGTCGGCATTTTATAGAAGCCATGCCATTTCATATAATGTTATAATGCCCAAAATTTTTTCCAAATTAGAAATAATGAATAAGCCTTAAGTTTACAGAGCATTAATGTGTTCAATTTACATTTTTTTCTTAGAATTTCAAACTTTTTTTATGTCTTTATTAAATTGTTGTATTCGTGTATATAACTTGTTTAATTTGCTTAATTTTTTTTCTCTTTTGTTGTATCTAACTATGGTTGATTTAATCTTTATTTGCATTTTCTGAAGAGTTTATCTGTTATTAAATTCATAATTGTGCTTATATGAATTGATTAATGGTTGAATTTATTACTTTTGCACTAATTCTTACCTTTCAAGAACTTCAATTACTTGAAACGGGTCGAGCTTATTTTAGCCCACCTTTGGGGAATAATAAAAAATTTTTGGCGAAAGGTAAGAATTCTTTTTTCTTAACCTTTTAATTCAAATACTTTCAATTTGGCAAGATTTTGAAAAATTGGCGAGATTTTGAAATAGCCGCCAGAGGTGGGCTAAAATAGGATTTTACTACTTGAAACATTCAGTCCACGAGGGAGTCGATTCCTGAACAAAAGTCAGACACCTCATAGAGAAATACATTTGAATTCTTACTTAGAAGATGATACTTGAGGCTGAACTCATAACATTACTTTAGTTTACTATTTTATTTTAATGCATAAATGCTTAAGGATTATCGACTATTTTTAGTTTAAAATACTAAGTAATTCCTAATAAATACTTGAAGATTCCATCATCCTGTAAATGAAATTGTTTTGAGGTAAATTAGAATAAATTAAAATAAGCAATATAATTTTGAGATTTTAGTCTTGTTCTGACAACTCTTTATTTGCATTGAAAAATACGCATATCATTTTATAGAATTCAAACATTGCTGCCATACAGTAAAAAATATTTCAATGTTGCCATTCAAAGAATAAACTATAAATAATAAAATTGAACAATAATTATAATTAATTATAAAAATTTCAACGTTTAACACAAATAGTTTCATTTGCGTTTTAAATGTGGAATATTTTTAAAATAGTAAAGTTTTTCGCTTAAATTCTCCAGAAAATATTTTCTTAGTAGGTTATTTTCATTAAAAAATACTTTTAGCTTTTTAGTGTAAGTTTTTGGTTTCTCTGCAGCCAACAAATTTTTAAAACCATGTTCCAAAAGTATAAAAATACGATAAAAAAATGAATAAATATAACTTATAAAAGTAACCAGTTGACTACTTCGACCTCTTCTGAAAATACGTATATAAATTTTGTGGAAAAAAATTAAGCAATACACACAAGGCTAGTACACTTGTTAAACACAGAGTATGCATAACATGAAATTAATATGCATTAATGATTTATATTTTTTGATTCAACAATCGCATTTACATATTTACTTAAATTAACATACATCTTTTACATTTAAACAAAAAACGGCCGTGGATGCTTAGTTTTTAAGTCTTTGGTTGTGGTTTTTTTTAACGAGTGTATTTCAGATTCGAGACCCAAATACACCGAAGAACCGTCGTGTAGGAGAGTCTGGTGCACATTAAATCCATCGGGGCTAAGCCTCATCCGACTGGTGTGGTGTGGTTTGGATGTTAGGAGAGGGGGTGCCAGTTTCGGTGTGTCCTCAATAACTGATCTCTATTTAAAATTTTGAGGTCTGTCTCAAAATAGCACTAGCGTTGTTTTTAAAAAAAGCTAGATAATATAATTAAACGAAACGAAAACACAGATGAAAAAATTATTATTCTAATTTGCTATTAGATAATAGTATATTAAACAAAGCATGATACGCCAGCATTTTGGCATATGGGTAGCGTGTCTTCCCTGTGATCTGGGAGTCCCGATTCGGGTATGGTTGTTTTTCTGTGTTCTAACAGTCAGTTGTATGAATATACCGCCCACAGTAAAAAGGGGTTGTACAAGCGAATGTGGAGCATGAAGTAGTCAAGTCGTACTCTTGGTCTTAGTTGGCGCTACTGAACAAACAAGAGACGCTCATTTTGGCTTAAATCGCTGACAGCATTCTGTCAGCAGACATGTAAAGTGCCATAAGTAACAACAACAAGCATGGTACAACACATAATAATCTTTTATTTGTTCCTTTGATTTCGGCTTGGCCTCGAAATATTTTAAACATCTTGAAATTTACGAGTATGTTTTCTTACTAAAATTATAATTCAAACTGCAAATTGCTCCTACTTCTTATTTGTGACTAGTAAACTTGTCATAACGTAAAATGTACTTTTTTCATGACGAGTATGCTCGTCAATAACAGTTAACTGGTTAAACAATAAATGCTTCTCACGATATCAAATTTCAGCAAGTTCATCAGAATTCACTGCTTACCGCTTTTCCCAAACGAAGGTAAACACATCAGCAACTATCAAAACAAACAAGACCACTCGAATCTTCGTCAACAATTTAGAAACGCTCATAGCACCAAATAAAATTTAGATAAGAATCAAACAGCGAAACAAAATAGGCAGATCTCCAAAGAACAACAACGACGCATCTTGCTTTCGCTCTGGTATAAAATTACATCACGGTACAACCAACTTACTCAAACACGCACTGCATCTCAAAAAGATTGTACCAACTGAATAAGCCGGGGTGATGCAATTTCCACAGACAGTATTTAGCTTCCCCCACCCACTCATTCTCTCACTCAGGAAAGGTTTTGTTTTCTTGGGGCCAACAACAAAACCCATACAGTGACCACATTACTCTGACTTTATTTCTGGCACCTGCGTTACTGTACAGCCAGTGCCCGAAAACCGCGCCTTATTACTCTAATTTGCGTTAAAGTAAGTTACAAGACGTGAAATGTCTTTTGTGCTGACGGAATGCAAATAGGAAGTTATGTAAATAACGATAAAACAAATTCCGCGCAAAATTCGTGCTCGTTATGGAGTAATGGGGTGTGACTCGGAATTTTAAGCAGCTCGGGATGTAGCCGAGGGTGCGCTCTGTTTTAAGGGAATATCGGCACTTTCAATAGCATATCGGTTGCTTCCCTATTCCTATTGTGTGATAGCATAATGCCTGGCTTTTGTGTTTGTTTTGGATATTGTTATGCAGCTTGTATAAAGGAAAATAATTACCAAGCAATTTGCTTTGAATTGCTGGGCATAATGTTAAGCGATGGCGAAAGCAAACTTCCTAAAATAAAAGCGTTGAATTTCAATTCCATACTAAGGATCCCAAGAGAAGTTCATTCACAAATAAGAAAAGCAAATTCAGGAATTCAGTATACAGATAATTATATTTCCATTGCTCGCTATTTAGGTAAGTTTTTCTTTCGAAGATAATCATATATAACTCAGATTAATATAAAATATGTACTAACTATGAGGCACCATGGGATAATTTCAAGCATGTAAAAGTCATGTAGAAAAGCAAGGCTGGAAGAGCAACCGAATTGAATAGAGGACACTAGTTGTCTTCACTATTATTGGGTTTTCAAAATGGTCATCCAAAACTCTGATTGCATTCAGTTGGCCTTTGACTGGTTGTAGTTCGTGCAAAAGCCAAGTTCGACTTTGCTGCACCAAACACTGGATTCTGTATGATTAATTGCGCAGTCGACCACAACAAATCATGTCGATACTGCTACGTTCAGTGGTGGCGGGGTGGTCGGATGTACACAAGAAGTATGATTAATTGATTGAACCACATTTTCAAATTGGGTTGTCATTGTATCTCCTTGAATAGAACAAGTCTTGAAACCAATCCTTGAAAGAATCTTTTTATTCCATTTTTGAACTAAAGAACCCTAATCTTCCTTTGTCATTTCTTATTAGGCACTAAGTTCTTAGAGTTTTCTTCAAAGGAAGGAATAAATGTATCTAAATAGTCGATGTTGCAGATCGCTTGTCGGAAAGTTTTTTTAATTCATTATTCTTGTTTTCTTGGATTCAGTATTTAGTATTCATTAAGATAAATTGATTGAACCAGATATTCCAGAATCATATATAAATTCTTTTAATAAAAATCTAATGAGTTCTATAAACCCGTGTTTATCTCACTGATGTCTATACACCGGAAATGTATAAACAAGTTAAAACATTTTAACAGCTTCAAAGGGTCTTCTGTACATCAATAGATTTTTTGATATTCCTTTCAAACTATCCGAAATCGGTATGCACGTTTTCTGACAGTTTTGAATGTTTGAAATCTTTTCGAAAACGTTCAGTATATTCTTAGAACTTGTAACATTTGAAAGTAATTCAAGAATTTTCAACGCCGATTCTAACATTAATTCTCCTCCAAATTTATTAATATGAATTACATTTGACAACGAACTTTCAAGTCTTGACTTCTGTTTGAATTGCCCATTTAACAGTTCAATTACTTATAGTTGCTGTGTATTCAAGTGAACTTCAATCATGTATAGTAAATAATATGGCAAATATTCTAAAATATTTTTCGAGACCTATAAAATCAAACATTTTAAAATTATTGTTTTAAATAGAAAGAGCCTTTCTGAATAAAAATTAATCGGTGTAAGATTTCTTCTGTGGTTGAGGATGATATTAATTAATAATTAAAAATCTTAGTACTTTATTTAAAAACCCTAACATCAATTCTTAATTTGCTTAGAATATAGTAATTTTTTCTTTATGAAGTTAAGAATTTGTAAATGATAAATTGCATTTATCCTATTAAGTAATTAGCCTGCCGAATAAAAATTAATCTATTATAATTAGCCTGTCACATCAAAATGAAGCTATAAATTACAATTAGCATGCCAAATCACAATTAACTTATAAGTTACAATTAGCATTTAAACCCTAAAACTATACCTTTGCATTAAAAAAAATCTTCCACTTCATATAAGAAAGCTTATGTAGCATCCATTCACAACCCCCTACACTATTCACTTTTTTTGAACATTAGTGGGGTTTTTTTTTTGTCAGTTTTGTCTTCTAGAAAGATAAAGTTTTGATTTTTCATTTTTGTGAAGATCGATCATTCATTTCCTGTGACCAATGGCAAGAGATCGAAAAGAATACGTTGTATAAATACTTGAGACATCCATTGATAATGCACCCTTGCTACAAAACATAGGTTCGTTCCACACTGATAAGGTCGTGGTAGCTTGGTGGCAAGGTCTAGAGTTCGGAAAGGAGGGCTTCAGGCTCAAGAGCCGATAACACCAAAGAATCGTTGTTTGTGGGTCTGGTGCACGTTAAATTCGTCGGGTCCAAATATCCTCTCGCTGGTATGGTGTAGATGTTTGGAGGGAGTGCCAGCTCAGGCGTCGTCATCGTTATCTGAAAGTAATTCAAAATTACGAGGTTAGTGTCAAAATATCCCTAATGCTGCTTTAAAATATAATGTTAATAGTACTTAATTAAACATGCATGACTCAAAGCCAATGAAAGTCGAATAAAACGCGAAGATGAAAAAATAATCATACAGCAAGGTGCTCTTTACATTAATTTACGTATACTACGAGGGCTTTTAGGGAGGAAAATAATCATTTTAGTTCTCGAGAGCCTTTTCACCTCGTTATGCCACCAAGTGTAGCCTGGATAAATTCTAATTCGGAAAAAAATATTTATCTCTTTGATATGGACAGACGAATAAATGACGGCTTGGATATTATCATTCACTTTTGTCTAAAGACTGGAAAATTCATTCTAAAAGATACAATTCACATAATAGAACCAATCTGTAGATGAATCTTACATTGACTACTTCGACCCTCTACTTCAGAACAACTGAGCAGCTGCGACAATATTGGCGGGAGTCAGAAAGCTCCGTTCCGACGACTAGTGCACCTCTTGAGACAGATTCATTACCCCCTCTTTAGTTATGTTCCGGATTGTTTGATGCCTGTTCATTTCACTAACAATTTGAAGAATGCTTCCAATCGTCGTACACAGCCGGAGGTGGTCCTATAACGAATCAGATGATAGATTTTTAATCATATCCGTGAAGGCAATAGGAAATTAGAACATTTATTATTGGTCATCACCGGTTTAGGTTCAATCCTTCCCTTTGGAAGCACGTTCTGTTACCCGGTGAAGATAGTCAACCCAGCACCATTTCTGTACCCACCTGAATAACAAAAACCAACACCATATTAGAAGCTTTTCATTCTCAAATCTGAGATGTCCTTTGTTGGACATCTCAGATTTATCAATCAACGGATTAAAAGAAAACTAAAAAGCACTTAATTCAACAGGACTGTTTTTGACCGAAGAATTACAAAATTCAATATTGAAATGTAAGGAAGCTATCACAATGAGATTGTCTTTATCACTATGTCACAATATAGTGCAATTATGGAAGGACATTTAATAGCAGACAGTTGATGTCTAAATCGAATTTAAGATAAAACAAAAAAAATGTATTTTTAACAATTAATACTGATGATATTTTTTTATAAGATTTATTTTGTAAGTCAACAAAGTAATATTAACAGAATAATAAAAAGTAGAAATTATTAAAAATGATTAATTTTACCGGTAGCTTTAAATGATATATTTTTTTTTTATTTTCTAAAACAGAAAATAAATAATTTAGACTGTAAAAATAAAATAGATCATATTCAGGATATTGCACTTCATTTCTTACATTGCAACCTAAAATAATTTAAGTTTAAAAATTTTAAATGCATTAAATGATTTTTTTGTGGTCCGGGATTTAGTATCAGCAAAAGAATTTCACAATAAATTCTGCATTTTCTATGAAACAGATTCTTGAATTATTTGCAGCCTTTTTGATTCGTATATATTCAAAGGGAAATTTAATACGGTATAAATACCTACATAACTAGACAAATTTTTATGGTTATTGCTAAACAAAGTATTAAAAATATCTTACAAAGCAATAGAAGCTCTGTAATGAAATCAGTTAATTACTCCCTTAGAGTCAAGAAAATAAAAACTCCACACTATTAGCTAAGTAAAACTAAATCCAGTAAAAAGTGACAAAAACAAAAACCCAAAAAACTAGACAAAAAAAAAGTTTTATAAACCTTAGAGTATAATTATGATCAGAAAATATATCAAGGTTTTTGAATTTTTCAGAAATTTTCTTCATTATTATTTTTTTTTAAGATGACTGCCTCCGGCAAATATTTAGATACATAAATTTTATTGAACAATTTTGTAGTTCCCTGTTTGGCGCAGCATCGCTAAAAATGGCTTTTGGGCTATAAAAGCAAGCCAAATTAATTCCATATTCTTACTAATAGAACTCTTTTCTAATTCAATGATAATAGAATTGAAAACGGAAACTAAATGTGTCGGATATATCAAATCCTCATATGAATATTAATTTCAAGTCTTTAATTAAAGTTGAACTAAATAACAAAAATTAACGCTTTGACGTCTGTTCGTCAACGCAGTCAAATATCGTCAGGAAGTTGCAATATTGGAAGAATTAAAAAAACAAAAAAATTGCTTACATTCATTAATCGTCGTACCAAAAATGTGGTACTAATAAATAACCTACGACAATAGAATTACACATATGTTGTGTGAAAAAAGAAATAGGCTATCACGCATCTTTTATAGAGGGAAAAACTTGTGGTTCTGGCTGTTACGCATGTTTTGTGGAAAAAGAAACTCTTGTTCAGAGCATCACAAATTATGTGAGTGGCTATTAAAATGTTATTAAGGAAGATTAACCAGATACTAGAATAATTATATTACCATATGTAGACAATTAGTTTTCTATATTATTAGCTTCTACAATATCCCGTGGAATAATTTTTATGTCCACCAGTATAAACAAAATTCTTTTTTTCTACATAAACTGCTGTCATTAGAGAAATTGAGAAAAACCAAAAATAAAAATTTGGACTTTATTAAACATATAGGTATTGAAAACTCTTTAAAAAACAAGCAATTATTTGCACGTTTCATCATCATATAGTACAGTAAGAGGATATGAAATTTTGAGAGAAGTTTGATTGATGTATTGTTGTCCTTTATTATGCTTAAAAATGATGAAGTTTCCCCCATAAATATTCTTGCGAGGTTTTACAACGAGAGATGGATATAAAACTAGATGATAGAAATTTAAATATGCAACTAAAGCGGAACTAAATTGTGAATATGAAGTCTAAATGTCAAGTGTAGAAGGATTAGAATTCCATATTTTCCCTATTTAAACAATTATTTCTATAGAAATAGCTCCAAGAACCTTTTATGGGATATGCTTTATATATTGCAATAAGCTAGGAATTGTTTTTTCCCCTTTAAATAGCTACTATTTGAAAAACTGAAACCCATATGTTATCAAACATATAGGTATTGAAAGTTCCGAAAAACTCTTGGGGATATGCTTTATATACTGCAATGATCTAGAAATTATTTTTTTCTGTAAATTGCTATTATTTGAAAAATAATAGCAAAAAAACCCCATGAAAATTAAAACTTAGACGTTATCAAACATATAGGCATTGAAAAACTCACCTCCAAAATAAAAGAAATATTTGCATGTTTCATCAACATATATATTTCGCTCAACAAATTTAATTTAAGCTTTCACCCACCTGTAAAAACCATAAATTCCCACTTACCTCTTGACGCTAAAACAACGGTGAAGCGTTTTCCCCTTACCTTTTCACTGACCAGAGGCGTAAAAACATTTACGACACCAACATCAGCCGTAACATATTGTTCGTAGTCCCTATAAAATGTACGCCAGTTGTTGGCCACACTTGCTGCTACTAACTCAATTTCAAAGAGAGAGTCTGCCAAAAGGCTTTGATCAAGTTAGGGCTTCATTTCGATCTTGCGCATGATCATAAAATGACACTTTTCATAAAAGTAGCCATAAAAACGCATCTGGATGCATAAAAGCGGGGGGAACTTCCACCTCTTCAGTTCCGCTAGGAGGTGGTTATGAAGTTAAGAATATATTTTTACTCCGTTTTTGAAAAAAAAGAATTATTCCGTTAAAGCGCTGGTAAGTAATTGCTAGATTTCAACTATGGCTCTAAGCGTATTTTTATAAAAAAGATATATATAGGTAGGTTATTAAAGTTAGTACGGTTTTATGAAAAATTTTCAAGTATCTAATAAAAGTAGGATTTTGAACAATAATTTTCCAAATTGTCTACTTGCGATGCATTATACATGTTGCATGCATTTTATGTAGAAAGGAGTGGAAGGTTTCAAATAATTTTATACTACATGGTAAATTCTAGACAAAGTATTTTAAAATGTATATCCTGAAGGAAGATAAAGAAATTTCCTTCATGTCTCCCCCAATTCGTTTGGATATAATACCCATGTTCTCTTTCAAAAACCTGTGGAATATCATGTTCTTTTCTTATTAAATAATTACTATCCCTAACAGCAATACAAGAGGAAATAAGATACTACAAGAAAAAGAATGGTGTTCATGTCGGAAGTGAAATTCTAATGGTACATTAAAAATATAGAAAAGAAATATTGTATGATACTGGATAACATAAAATATTACATTTATCATCCTTTTTTATTTTATTAGGGGTATTGCTTGCTTCTCAATAGCGTACAAAAAAAGAGAACTTTTAAAGAAGAAAGAAAATTCAATTTCTATAACAGCCTGTACCATTTATAATAAAAACTACCCGAAATGAATTCGTAATTTATTTTTTAAATGCTATAATATTTTTTAATAGTAACCGATAAATTTCTGCATATTTTTATTAAAATTTTAGCACCAACAATTGCTTATCAAAACAGAAGCTCAAAATATCGCCCATGGTAAGAAAATGATATTAATATCACATTTATTTTACAAAAGGAAACTATGAAAGTCTAGAAAACGCATTTAAAGTCATTTGAGTTTAGCTTAAAACAGGCGTTCAGTGGATTCACTCTTTGGAATATCGCTGCACTCAATATCACCGAGTACTTCGAGAAGAAGTGGGCAACAAAGGGCTAAGTACTTACATATAAAATGTATGTATTTATACAATATAACTATATTAAAAATATAAATGTGCATACATTTTATTTCCACAAGTACTGTATTGTGAATATTTATCACTTTTTTTCTTATCTGTTTCGTGTTTTCCTGCAGAATAAAATATATTTATCCCGTACTGAGTCAGTGGGATTTCTATATACGTATACCATAAAGATTTTTAATCATTTGCATTATTATATGTCTACATATGTGAGAAAGAGGAGGTATAAAACATCTACTGATTCTAAGACTAAATATAACAAATTTTCAACACAGAACATTCATACTGATGAAAATTGCAAAATAAATAAGGAAATATAAAAAAAAGTACCAAAAAATCTTATTCATGAAAAATAAACGTAAATGGATTGTGACTTCTTTAATATAATTGATTTAAAAATTAAATTTACAGAAAATGTATTATAGGGAATATTGTTCTTAAATACTAATTAAAAATACTAATTTCTGGAGCTTATTTTCATTTCCTTCTTAATTCAATTTCTATTTCAGTAACAAAACCGAGAATACCCTTCAAACCATTCATTATCTGTTTCCCGAAATTTTAATCCCTCCCTTTATTTTCAAAAAAAAGTTTCATATGAAATAATCATTATTTCTTCTAGATTCCGAGCAAATGTCGATTTAAAATAGTTAACCACTGATTTTTTCCTCACAATATTCTTTTTTTTTCTCACAATTTTTGTTAAATAATACTAACGAAGATCATCATTAAGCTTTAAATCAGTTTCTTTTATTACCATTTATAAATTTTTTCATCTTAGAAATAATACAAAACTATGTATTCCTTTAGTTATTTCTTCAAAATTTTGCATGCCATAAAAAATATAGTTGCGAAATATAGTCATGTAATCCAGTGATTCTCAACCTGTGGGGCGCGACCCCCTAGGGGGGCGCGAGCCTATCCAAGAGAAAATGTTATTTTAAAAAATGATTAAGTGACTGAAAGGAAAGAACAGACACACACATACAAAACAAAATACATTTCGACATATTTAATAATTAACTTATTAAAATAAAACAACTTACTAAATTAAAAACAAATTTAATAATTATTAGTGACTTCCTTGGGCCTGTCTTGCAGTGCAAAGTTTTTCGAAGGAGGGTTTAATATTAGAAATAGACACTCTCAGTTCTTTTTCTATATTTAGCTGAGATCTATATTTTGTCTTCAAAGAAGCCACCGCAGAAAATCCATTTCACAAAGGTATGATGTTGAAAATGGTAGTAGAATGCGAAATGCCCTTGTTTTTAGTGCAGAAAACTCATCATCCACTCCTGCCCAAAATTCAAAGAGTGATTTATTACTAAATTGTCTTTTGGTTTCGTCGCTTGCCCCTGAAGTCTATGATGGTTTCTTCCTCTTCAATTGAGAGTCCTTCGGGAGTATTTTGAAATGGATCCCTCACCCACTTGTAACTTGATATCAGTTTGTCGTCAACAAGGAAGTATTTTTTAAAATCCTTTGCTAGCATTGCTAAATGATTTTCAATGGTTACTAAAACAACTTTTACGTGTTGTTCTTCAGCATTGTAATTTTTAATACAATCATTCAAATTTGCAAACATTGTTAAGTTTTCTTGCTTTAAATTTCTGCTCCACAATTCCAATTTCCTACAAGAAGCAATAACTTTATCACTCGTATCCAATATATGTGTATTTGCTAATTGCAGTTGAAGATTCAAGTTATTTAATTTCTTGAATATGTCGACAATGTAGCTCAATTTCGTAACAAATAAACTATCGCGATTCTGACCGGAAACTAATTCTCCGTTTCCGGTCAGTTTTCCTCTTCTAGGAAAACGGCGATTTCTTTTCTTAATTCATAAACGCGTTGCAAAAATTTCCCTCGTGATAACCATTTAGCCTCGCAATAAAATAGTAACGCTGAATGTACTGCACTCAGCGGAAAATATTCTTGATTTCAGGGGTCTCATTTTTATATAATTTACTACGGTTACAACCGTAGCAAACACAATAATCAAACCAGGACTCATTTCTTTGGAAGCCAAAGCTTCTCTGTGGATCCTGCAATGTGTCCAGACGCACTGTGGCGATTTTTGTTTCACAAGTACTTGAATACTTTGGAATCTTCCGGACATAGAACTACCACCATCGGTGCATATTCCGATGCAATTTTTCCATTTTATGTTTCCCTCGTTCATTAAAACATTTAAGATAGCAAATAATGAGAATGCTGTTTCTTTGAGTTCTATTAGTTTGCAGAAAAGTAATTCTACTACTGACAGATCATCACAAAATCTGACATGGGCAATGAAATGAGCATCTTTATTACTATCTATAGCCTCATCGAGTTGTATTGAAAACAATTTGTCACGTAAATTCAACAAAAGCTGACGTCTTCAGCTATATCAGCAATTCGATGGGCAACAATATCATTTGGAAGAGGTATAGACTGCAATTGTTTTGCAAAATTATCTCCAAACATAAATTCAACAATCTCAATTGCGGCTGGCGAAATAAGCTCTTCACCAATGTTGTGCGGCTTTTTACATCTGGCTATTTTATATGAAACTTTCTTTGTAAGAAGCAATTAAAGCTTTTTCATTCACAGAAAAAGTTTTCTTAAACAATGATTTTTGCTTTTCATATGATTTTAATTTTAATTCGAAGAATTCTCTGGGTTTGTTTACGTACTCACTATGAAGAGTTTCAAAAGATCGTTTAAGCTTATTAGGTTTCATGCTGTCTGCCTCCACCATTTTTGAGCAAAAAATACACAGGGGTCTTTCTTCTTCATTTACTTCAGTACTAGTGAATCCAAAATTTAAGTATTCTTGAGAATATTTTCTTGATTTTATTTTCGGAACCACGCTCGTCTGTGTACTTGTTGATGATTGTCTATCGTCTAATGCTCGCTTACGCCCGCTTAAAAATTTATCCATGATTCTGCATAAGTCTGCTGCCTGAATATTTAAAACGTTGAATTGCAATTACACGGAAATATATATAACATATACATTCAGAAGAGATTCAATAGCGATAGAAGGATCGACTCGAATGAGATTGTCTGGAATCGAAATTGGAGTCATAGAACTTTCCCCTTCTCCCTATGAGAAAACATTTGTTTACATCTTGCCACGCTCCTAACTTAACTTTTAAGCTGACCAGACAAATTCCTGACAAATCGGAACTTGTCGCGAAACCGTGGGAATGCCTGACATGGCGGGACGCAAAAGCAATAAAAAGGTGTAGGATTCTTGTTTTTTCAATGCCGAGAATCGGTGTTGCAAATGTCAATAAATTTCCTTATTCTTGGTAATTTGTAAAGTTTAAAATTAAGGTTGTAGTGTAGGTTTGGCGCCAAAATACTCAAAATGCCAAAATACATTTATTGTATGTTGTGGGGAGGGGGAGGGGTGCGATGAAAATTATGATTGAAAATTGGGCCGTGAATACTAAAAGGTTGAGAAACACTGATGTAATCTATTGTTTAATTTTCTATTTCCAACTTTGTCGTAAAAAGGTTTTTCTTTAAAATAAAGGATTTTTTAACTTCTTTATGTTTACGATTATTAAAATAATCATAAAAATAAAGAAATAATAATAAATAATAATTTTTTTGTGGCTAATTACAACATTTGAAAAAGATATACTACAACAAAATATGAAATATATTATTTTAAATTACAGAAAATGTGTATTTGATCTTCCTTTTTGAAAGTGATATTAGAAATCAATAGGAGAAATGCAATTTTTATTGTAAGGAAAAGAATCTGAAAAAATAAAATAAATGAAATACAAAAATAATGATATTTTTATGATATAAAAATATAAAATTTTAAGTAAGTAAAATCATTTGGAATAAAGTGATTAAAAGGACGTAATTTTCTATGTTTGGTAGAATTACAGAAGTCGGAAATGTTTTTTGTTATACTCTTTTTCAATAAATTTCCTTTGATACTGCGAAATAGTTCAAAATTTATCAAATCAATATTTTCTTGGTTAATTTAATATATTCTGATTTCTTAACTGTAGCTAAGTAAAATTTAAAGACAGTTTTAGTAAAATATACTGTTTTACAATAACTAATGTCTAATATTTATTATATATGAGCTCATTTTGCCTTTTCTTTGCAATGAAATTTTTTTAATGATTTTTCTGTTTTATAATTGTAAATGATTTTCAAAATTAATTATTTTTATTATTGTATTTGTACACAGACACCTATGTTAAACCATGTTTATGAAGTAAAGATATTAAATATTGCCTTATAAATATTATTTGTTTAAGTTTCGTTCAGACACGTCTTAAACTTTTCATAAAAATATACTAAGGTTCTACTTCTATTCCATTGTTTGACATACATTATATATCTGTTTCATAAATAATGCGATAAATATGCATACAGAAAATCTATAAAATGCAACAATATGAACATTTTTACACCTCTACATTGATCCACAGATTCTGTCGCTTATTATAATGTTCAGATAAATGTATAATATAAATTTAAATAAAGAATTTTTAGACATTTTTGATGCAATTTAAAACTTATTTTATGCTACTTATACTTTATTTGTATTTTATAATGAAAATTCAAATTATTTATAAATTTAAAGGACATAATTCATTTTAGTACATTAATACCTTTCAAAATATTAATGTGCAAATATTATTTGAAATACAAAGAAAAAATCAGAAAAATAAAGAAACAAAAAAAATACCAGAATAAAAATGTATTTAATATAAAATAATGAAATCTATTGTACCACTTCATTAGTTGAAAAGAAAATGCCGCCATCCCTATAAAAACATTGATATATCGATTTTAGCACATTTTATGCTACTCATTATAATAAAGTTTGAATGAAAACATATAGATATACTTCTTTTTTTTTTCTTCCTTTGACTGAATCATTGAAACATCAGTTCATTTTTTTTCCAAATAAACTGCATATAAAATGATGGTTTTAAATTCCAGATAGATCTATATCTTTGAATCGCTAAAAATAATAGTGAAACTAATATTCTTCCTCAAAGAGCAATTGTAATAGTTGTTAGAAATTTAGATAAATCGTATTCAAACATAAAAAAATATTGTATGCAATTAATCGTGTCTTCAGCATAATACACAGAATTTGATTGTCAGAAATTTAAGATAGTTCAATACCTAAAACATATTCCATACGTATAACTGGCACGCTTTAGAAAAATGCACATAAAATAATCATTTCAAATTCAAGATAAATCGATAATATTCATTAAAATAATAATAGCATTATTAGGAAAGATATTTATTTCTAGCATATCCTCATTAGTAAAATTCCTAACTACTGAAGCCTCAACACAAGCTTTATTTGCGTTTCCATCTTAATTCAATTTTCATTTTAATCACCAAACCACGAATTCTTATCATTCCAATCGGTTCTTTCTTTTCTCAAAAATTATTCACTTGAATTACTTTCTATGAAAGGCTCTATATAAAATAATCATTATTTCTTCCAGATTCTTAGCAAACGTCCATTTAAAGGACGAGCACCGATAATTTCTTAAAAATCATAATTATTTTTCGTTTTACGCCATCTGTTAAGTAATACTAATGAAGATCGTCATTAAAATTAAAATTTTTTTCTTTTTTCCATCGTATTAAATTTTTTCCCCATGTTTTAGAGAATACAAGATCTAAGTTCACTTTTTTTATAATTACTTCGTCAAAATTTTACACGTCGCAAAAAATAACCATTGCAAAGCGTTTTTGCCATGGAATCTTTTGTTTATTCTTCTCTCTCGCTGTTTCTAACTTTTCATTGAAGAGGTACATTTCAAATAACTTAATGTTTTTTTTTTCATTCGCCATTCTTTCGCGATTTTTAAAGGCAAAGAAACAGTAATTTTTACTAATTGCTGCGTTTAACAAAAGATGATCTGCAAGGGAAGAGGAAATCTATTGTTTCATTCTTTTTTTACTGACAAAAATATTCGAAAAATTTTCCTATTTTTGAAGTACTGTTAATGGTTAATTGGGAAAAACTGTATCTCGTCATCTTTCGTTGAGATTCCAGCAAAAGTTAGGATAATAGCGAGGAAATATTGATTTTTTTTATCTGCCCAATTATATTGATAAAAACAAAAATCAGAAAAGAAACATTAATTCCCCTTAGGATAGTAACAATAAAATATTATTGGATTTTTTTCTTTGGATTGGTTTCACAGATACATGGTTTGAGCATGATTTGCTAATAATAATAATTCATTTTAAAAGTTTTAAAGGCAATTACTTTCAATGCGATTCAGTAAATTAATGAAAGCTTTGTGGATCATTTTTCTTTCCCAGTAAATAAGACGTAACTCTTACTTATTCAGGATGACCTTTCAAATTTTTTTCTCGATAATTAAAGTCTAAAATGATAGAAATATGTTTTATTCTTGTGTTGGGTTGTATTGTGATGTCGCGCCAGACGTTATGGCGAATAGAAATCTTGTTTATTGTCCGAGGTAACCAATGTGGCGATAGTGTTGGCTGGAATTGTGCCAATGTGGAAGTTCAATTCCACCAAGGATTGAACTCCGACCTTACGATTTGCAGCCGCATAACATATCCCCTATACAAAAGGTCACTAATGTTTTAATGGCTTTTACTGGCTTATTAAGATACTACCACATACTTTTAGTGGAAAATAGGAAGGCAGTTGTCTTGGCATATCACTATATAATGTAATTTACCCTATTTTACATATTGTTATAAAAAGTAATTCTCTATCTCCTCGATTTAGTTGTACCGAACTACCTACCATTACTTTACAAATGGTTACTCAAAACACGAACATGATGCTGTTTCAATACCAGTCTCAAGATTTGGCATATGACTCAATACACACATCACTTGAGCTTCATTCAGTGCTTGGGCTTCGCTGGACTGGTCCAGGTAATTTGCTGTTGAGTCTTTCACTGTATGAAAGACATCGTCTTGGAGTTCCGGCATTTTATAGTTCCCGGAGCAGGGCATAGAATGTTCTCGAAAACTCAGCATAATTTGCATCCTATTTAGTTATATTGCCAAAATGCCTAGATATTCTGGTATCAACTATTTTGTCATCAAATTAGCCCAAAAGTAGCCAAATTGTCACCAAGTTAGTCTCCAAGCTCAGAGGTTATTGATCCTGTGTCCTATCAGTATCCAATAGAACTACATGTCCTTAAAACTGTCTTTCCTATGATGGAAACAACTGTGCTGACAAGCAACTTCACGTATTCTTAACAGTATGTTTACATAAATATAACTTTAGAAATTATAACGTTTAAACCTTTATACATTTCCAGTCTTTTTAGTTGTATTTGACAATATTCTTGAGGCACTAATATTTTTAAATAAAAAGTTATATTCTTCTACTATTATAACATATGGATTTGAAACTTTGAATACCACTATTCTACATTATTATAATCCGTTTCGATGCCCAACTCAGGGAAAACAACTTTCAATCCTTGATATAATCAAGATCCTTCGATAATTGTCACTTGCCTTTGACTTTTCTGTTATACCTGTACAAACTACTTCATTCTGTTTTGTTTTAGTAAATCGTGGGTAACGGCATTGACGCGCCTAAGAACCACTAATCCTTCATCTATGTCAAGGAGGAACAGCCAAGTAATATACACCGGAGTCATGAGTCTTGTTTACCAAATTAGAATAATATTAAATCCAATCTCAAAAAAATGAAATAAAAAATGATGATTTTGGCCTGAAGAACTTATCAAGAGTTATTATCAGGCAGGGAATCAAACAAGGGATTTTTTCTCTGAGAGTTCTGAATTTCCAAGTATTGTCACTTCATGAACCAAAAATCCCTTTCCTTCTTTTTTATTCCATTTTATTCATATTTTTTTCTTTGCAACTTAAACTTATGATTTTACTAATTAAGTGAAGAAAATTTGTATTTCGGATGTTGAAGCATTATCGAGTTTTACATACCATATATCGTCTATTTAAAAGTTTTTACAATGGGAAATATTTCCTTTATAAGTTAGTTTCTTTAACATTGCTTTAACTTTATATTTTGTAGTTTCATAATTAATAATAAATCATTATTTTTCTTTTTTCCTCTCGTATTTCTTATTATAATTCAAGATACATTTTATCCAAATAAAATAATGTATCTTTCTATTTTCTTTTTGTTTTTTTATTCTGAGCCAATTTAATATACCTTAATTGATTTACCTTAAATTTATCGGATGCTTGATTTGATCAATTTACTATTTGTAATATAAGAATAACCTGATTTTTTAATTAAATATAATTTCAAATTATTTTGTCAGTATACATAATGCTTACTTAGATTATGGAATTTCGCCTTAACTATTTTTCTAAAATAATTGAGGCATGCATATTAAGTTACATATTTTATTATATGCTTTGAAAGAAGCTCTTAATTAAAATAAAGCAGCCACGTGTAATTCGAAAAGCAAATTATATCTTCATCAAAAAGAAAATTTATTATTAATATTTCACCTAACTTATACTTTGTATTTTCTCTGGCATAATTCATATTTAATTAAATACATCTTTTTTTTTACAGAATACCTTTTTATCCATATAGAAATTCAGGGACCTGGAGTTTTGAGCTAGAGCGATATTATTTTTTTAATTACACTAAAATAAATTTTTTAATTTCCTACAAATAAGATCTGCATGTAAATTTGCATTAAGATTATATTTTTCTTTGTCCTTGAATTTATACTTATCAGGCCAAAAAATGAAACATTTGTTGGAACACAGTGTCACTAACTTTTATTCCTAGTAAAATTTTTAATTACTAATGCACTTATTATTTCCAAAGAAATTAACATAAAATTTCTTTATTAGAACAAAATATTTCTAATTCTTCTTTGCAATACTCAGCATAGAATATTAATTAATGAAGAAAATAATTTTTTCTAACACGAATAATAATAAATTCAAAAGAGTTTTTAGATTTATTTTGTTATGGAAGAATGAACAGGAATATCGAACTTCATAATTTTTGGTGGTTTTCCTAGAATAGAATTTTGATTTTCGATTCGAATTCGAGTTTTTTGTGTACCCTTCTGGTTATCTAGTTTACTTCATCATTCAAAAAACATGGATGCGGATTGGAAGACTGGAGCCACTTCTTCTCATACCTCGGGTTCTCCACTTTTTCAGAACTTAGAAAAGGCTACTTTTGAAGCAAATTTCTCAAAAGGGGATACAATCATTCAGGGTATAGTAAAGAAGCCAGTTGATTCTGTAAATATCGGAATGTAATATTTTGGCAATCAGTTGAATCAAGGAAGGACCCATAAACCAGGCATTAATGAGATGGATCCAGTGCTATAACAACTGGGAAAAGGGAAAAGGTGATATAGATATTGCAAACACCAAGGTGAGTGGGTGCCATGAAAGCAAATTATTAATGCGTTTGTCTTTTTTTTTTTTTCAAAAGTTAAATATGATGAAAGGGTGAAAAGATTACCATGACTATATGCAAGGTACATAAATGTCACTTTGCATCGATAGCATCATTTATCTTGCTGTGTCATCATTAGATTAAATACCCATTATTTAATTCTCTATATGACATAGTCTCTTTATATTCACGAGCAACTTCTCATAATCCCGGTATGTATGTGATCCGAAAATGAAATTATTCTAATTGATCTCATGACATTTTTTGTTTATTCTGTTGAAAATGGCACAATTTACTTATATTCGAAACATATTTAGGAAGTTCTAAAACACTTTGAACTTAGAAATATATATATATATATGAAGGATAAACCTTTCCTGTTGACATGATAAACTGTAATTATTACGAGGTTTTAATGACCACCTGTGTATTGACAACCTATATTCGTCATACTATTAAAAGTATATGTGGTATTTTTAAATGTTCACAAAATTTATAAAAGATAAAAAAGAATTCTTCCACATTATGCAATGATTAGCTCGTATTAAATGAAGCATTGCTGAGGAATTATTCAGGATGAAATTGTAAATAGGTATAGTAATTAGCCTATTGTAGCATAAAACTTAAATCTTATATTGATTTGGAATTTGGAATCCTAAGTTTTGATTAGTCAAAAATATTCTGAATTTCCACTGATTTTTAGATGATACTACTTGCAATTAAGTTTTAATATTTGTTTTAGCAACCAGACTTAGGTTAATTAAATGTTTACCTGTATAAAATTTTCCAAGTTATGATAGGAAATCTTTATTCATCATGAAAAACAGTTTTAATAAAGATTTTATTAGTATAATATGAATTTAAAATACTAAAAGATATATGAACAGATTTTTTTTTCCTAATAAGTGCTTACAAACATTTTATATTTTTTGTTATATATATTCTGGAATGATTTAATTAGATTCTTTATACAATACGTAGGAATTTTAATATGTTATTTTTTTATTTCTTATAGCACAAAAATAGAATTTAAAATCTAGGGTCTGTCTAGAATTTAGAAAATATTTGAATTTAGTCTGTTTCGAATTTTGAAGAATGTGAATGTCCGAATGATTAATCAAATTTTCAAATGATATTTAGTTTTTTAGGGAATAAATACACAAAACACTTTGAAAATTTTGATTAATTTTATAATATATTAAAATAGCTTAAGTGAAGGTGTTTTATTTAATTTTATGAATATTTATGTTTTTAAAATCGTTTGCTTTAGTTTACAATATATTTTTTAAAACCATTTAATTATAAAATATTTTTCTTTGGCTTTAAAATTATTTTCCTTTTCATATTTTTTTTAAATGGACAATGTTGCTTTTTCTGTGTCTCATAAACATTTTTCATTTACTTTTCCAGAGAGGAAATTTTAGTAAAAAAAGTAGATTTTGTTTGCAATTAATTTCCAAAATAATCAAACTTTAAAAAAAAAATGCATTTTAACAATAAAATAAACAAAATATTTTACTTAAAAAAACAGAATATTTAAAACAAAATTTTATCTTTGGGAACATAATTTCCTGTTTAACAAATAATTATTTCAGAAAATTGAGGTTAAGATAAAAATCTACTTGAAGGACGTTTCCAATACTGCAATCGTTTTGTAATTCAGGTAACTACAAAATGAACAGAAATTATTATAATTAATTAATAAGAAATGTGATAAAATTAATGATCAATTGTAATAAATTGTACGTTGTAACAATCATAAATGTGTCAGATTATTAATTAAATGATTGAAAAGGTTAGGCCATCTATTATTATCGTATTATTAATCTCCACATAATTACAATAGAGTAAATCTTGTTTATTTTTAAATCCTCAATTCAACCAGTTTTTATGTATTATATAACTTACTAGTTGAGTTGCCTTATTTCAGGACAATCAAAATTTTCATTATTTTAGGTAGTTGAGAAAAGTAAAAATGCTGATTGTCAGGTTTTCTTGAAGACAGGCGATAGAGAATAAAATAGTGAGTTTTCATACAGTATCAAGTCACATCTTCCTTATTCGATCTGTCTTAATTGCAAAAGCGAGAAATTTAATTTTCAAAGTAGTATCACAAGAATATTTTATTAAATATGATTCATGGAATGGAATATCTATATAAAAATTTAAATTATCGATTCATTAGAATATTTATTGACTCAAACAACATAAAATATAATTGTGCATTTCATTTAGATTACTTTTTATTAGATATGAATTAATTAGTAAAATTTTAGAAATTAGCTACTTGAGAGGATAATCTGTATGTATTAGACTATATTTGTCTTAAGTAAAACGAATTCTAGATTTAATAATTTAGCTGTTTTAAAATGTCACATAAACTCAGTTTTGGGTATTCATTTTTTAAAGAAAATATACATTTCATATTTATTCTATTTCGTACCAGCTTGAGACGAACGTCGCACTTTCTTATGTTTAGTTTAAAGTCAGAATTAATCTTTCAATTTGAGTTTTCGTCAAGGTAAGATTAACGCGTTGATAAATCCTACTTTTTCTCACACACTCATAGTGCCTCTATGGTTTGATGGCAAGGCCTCGTCTTCGGACCCGATTCCTCAGAATATATATAACGTAAGAGAGTCTGGTGCACGTCAAATAGGTAGGGGCCAAAAGTCCTGTCATTGATGTATTGTGGGAGTTTGGAGAGGGGATACCGGCTCGGGTGTCGTCATCTGACCGGGGTTCAAAATTACGAAGTATGTACCAAGATATCCATAGTGTTGCTTTAAAAACGGGACGTATTATAACTTAACTAAATCCACAAACTCATAACACAGACATGTGGGTATTTGTTTTTTCATTTCTTGCAATGTAAAATGTAAAAATAAGATTAAAATATTTTTTTTTAATATTTTAAACAAACAATTTACAGGTTAAAACATTAGTATCATTAAAAAAATATTTTTTGAATTTTAAGTTGATGAAGATGTAAAATTCTGCTGTAATATTTATAGCATAATGCTTTCTGTAGATATAAAAAAAAAGATTTTTAATTAATTATTTTTAAAGAATCACCGACGGTGCGCATTATTGCTTGCCAATGTATGCGCTAAGTTCAGTTGTTCAAGGTCAAGTGACCTAGCATATAAAGCATCTCCCACCCCCTCACTTACACACTGATATTTTTTTTTTCTTTCTGATATTTTTTCCTTGGCATGTGAGGAAATCTGGAAAGGAGGCGGTTTAGGTTTTATTTATATCGTCTAACTATAGTTCAGGCTTTCAAGGTCCTTTCCGCTACAGAACTCATAATTTTCAAACCTAAAGTTAATACAATTATTGCCTCGACTCTAGCGTAATTAGAGTCTCTATCTAAGTAAAGAACTTATTATTATCTCTTAACTATAGAGATACGGGCATCACATAATTAAATAAATTGTTCGGTGCAATTAGACAGTAAGTCTAAGGTTTTAAGTCACTTGGAAATCAACGTGTTAAAGTATTTAAACCAAAAACAGCAGAATTAAACTTTCTTGTTCATCTATTAAGCAAACATGAAGAATTTTCGGCAATTGTCTAAAAATGTGGCCTTTAGATTTTGGCGAATTTCTGTTGCTAAATCCTCCACCGCCCACCCGTGAGCCGCAGTGGCCTGGTAGTAAGATCTCGACGGAAAGGAGGGCTTCAGGTTCGAGGCCCGATTCCATCGAAGAACCGCCGTATAAACGGGTCTGGAGCACCTTTCATCAGTCGGGGATAGATGTCCTCTCGCTGATGTGGTGAGGAAGTGTGGAGAGAGGTGGTGCCAGCTCATGTGCCGTCCTTGTCATCTAACCGCGGTTCAAAATTATGAGGTTCGTTCTGAAATAACCTTATTGTTATTTCTTTAGCCTTATGAGGCATTATTGTTGCTTTAAAACGGTATAAAATTGAAATTTTTCTTTTTCATCTCTCTAGTTATCTCAGTTTTAATATATATTTTGTGGTTGGAATTGGTTTCAGATTGGTAATTCATTTCCATGAAAGGGGAGCCGTTTATAACTTAAATGAATTGATAGATTACTGCCATTTGGGTCTTGGGTCAGGTGTCGTCCCCGTCATTTGACTGTGATTCGTAATTACAATTTAATTGTTAGTCCGTTCTAAAATAGCCTTAGTGTTGCTTTAATACGGAAATTTAATATGACTAAACTGAACAAAATCTGAGGGGTCTGGAACAGTTAGCACAGTTCAGTATTTTAAAAGAGCCTATATATTAGTATAAGAATTTTCAAACCTTAAGAATTTAGGATAAAAATATATTAATTAAGGATTTTAGATTAAAAAGATACTCGCAATTATAGTTGAAAAAAAATCAGATCATGTATTTTTTTATATACAAACTTTGATCCTTATTGACTCCTTGTATTGAAATGATGAACCAGGTTCTCACATTAAAGTATTGAATTATTGCTTTTTAAACCTGTATATAACTTAAGGTGACAATTACATTGAAAGACAAATATTATTTAAATATACTCATGTATCCCACATATTCTTTGTGTTTTTAATGAAAGAAAATATCAATAAATGTTCAAAATGCGACAGTTAATTAGAAATTCAAAAATGGTGGAATTTTGTGGGTTAATCTTGATGATAATTTGTTTTCTTATTCAACTTTACTTCCAAACCATTAATAGAAAAAAATCTACTTTAACTAATTTTAATGAACAATAATGTAATAATAAATACTAAAATTTTTTAGCCCTTGATTTTTTAAAATCCAATTAATTTTTCTATAGTTTAAAATTCGAAAAGAATACATAGTTCCAGTGTAACTCTTTCGGAACTTAGAATTTCTAACGAATGGGGTTTTCTAAAAGGATCCTGTGTCTTCTATGGCCGATCGTAAACTTAGCGAATATTAAATAATTCTTTGGAGGAAGGGGGCGGGGAGTCGGACTTCCAGATATTTATGCAGAGTCGGAAGAAGAAAAGTCAAATATCATCAAACGGCGATACTCGGAATGGTGAAATTCAACGGAAAACTTTTATTTTACAATTTTAAAATAAGTGGAAGGGAAAAATTAGGTATATTGCTTGAATATTTCGAATCAGGTTCCATTATGCTTTTGGCTTACGTTAAAAACTTTTAAATGAACTTATAAATATTGAATGAAACAATATTTTTCGATTCCCACTATTAGCCCACACTCTTTCTATATATATTTATTATGTATATTGTTCAAATTTTCAATCGTTAATAAAATACTTTTTATTTATTCCTCTCAAGTTCAAACACTTTTTTCAAAACTTGTAGGGGATACTTGATGTTAATACAGTTTTTTAAATATTAATTCATTAATTAAAGTTAATTATTAATGCTTTAAATAGAGTTTTAGCAGCATCTAACGAAAATTGAAATCGACTGGCAGTAGCTCAATAAATAAAATGCAAGAATTACAGTTTTTTTTTCACGTGAAGGTGAAGAATACAAGTTTAATTCTAGCGAAAAGCAATTAATTTTTGATATTTAATTATTTTTTGATAATTGTTTAATAAAAAGTAATTAAAATAAAACTTTTCCTTCTTGACCAAAATAGGAATTGAATTAATTTTTTTTGACATTTCATTATTTTTCTTTCTAGTTAGAAAGAACTTAAAAAATCAATTCGCTGGATGGAATTTAGTACTCAATAATAATTATATTTAATTAAAAATCTGAAATTAAAACTTTCAATCTTCTCCATTTTCATACAATTTTTGCTTACGCTGCGTTAGATCAAATTAACGGAATAGTCATGTATGATGATATGTTTTCATAATACCCTGAAAAAAGTTATAATAATTAGCTAATAAAAACTAAAATCGTATAAAAGTCTTCATCTAACGAACATGGGGCAAGCTATTATCAACCGTTTTATATTATATCATCATCATTATTGTATCAACATATATCAGCATTTTTTTTTCATCTTATCACAAAGATAAACAATAATTCTTTAATCATGTAAACATTATGAGTGATTGTACTCATGAATAATTGTACCCTGAATGAAATTATAATAATCAGTTAATGAAAAATGAAATCGTATAAAAAATCTTAATCTAAGGAAAGTGGAAAATGCTTTATCTACATTTTTATATTATATCATCATCATTACTGTAAGCATTACATGAATGAATCATATCTACATTTTAATTTTATCACAAAGTTTAACTACAATCCATCAATCTCGCATTGTGATATATGTAAACATTATAAATAATTTTATACTTTTCAAACTATAAATATAACAAAGGTACTGATATATTTATATAATATTTAAGCTAGAAATCTGCCCATCCTCTCTTAATCCCTATGCCGGTCCATCCACCGAAACATCAGCTACCTGCGCCATCTAGCGTCCAATCTGTCAAATCAGTCCAGTCTTCGTAGAATGCCGCTCTCTCACTCCCACATTTCGATCAAAAAGTTGAATTTTCCATGTTCCAGCTCCCTAAATAGGCTTAACGCACCTTATAAAGCCGGATAAAAGGTAGAGAAATAAATAAATAAATAAAGAGATAAAAAGAAAACGAGATTAAGGAAAATTTCTCTGCACACATTAAATCGAGGAAGAGAAAAGCTGGGAAGAATGCAAGTCTAGTTTAAATGAAATAAGGCGCGTCGTTCCATGTAAATGAAAGAGGATTGGTTTGGAGATTCGAGCGGAATTACTATAAATCTTAACGGTGTTCCTCGGCCGTTAAAACGGCGCGGGGTGAATTCGGATTCACTGATTGGTATGCAAGGTGCATCGCACCCCAGGCGAGCTATCGTAGACCAATTAGTGTCCTGAAAAAGTTAGGAACCAAGAATGATACAAAATAGACTTGCTTCTGAGATAATCAAAAGCGATGTAGATTCGAAATAGCTGCAAATCCGTAATCGGTTAGAAATAACGTCTACTTCTTAAATGAAAATAACTCGAAATTGTGATGTGAATCCCGATTTCGATATCCATTTGCAGTTATCAGACAATTAGGTTTGTCCCTTAAGGTCAAATGATGCGTTTGGAGGATAAGTAGGTTAAATGTTATTCTTAGATATGTAATGGCAAAATAAAATGAAATTCAAGTAATTATTTCTGTTAATGGTGTTAAAAATGAACACTAAATGGGTGTAATGACGTGATAAAATTCTCGCAAAGATTTTTCTGAGATGAAAATAAGAAAGAAAATCGAAAATATTTTTTATTCTTTTCCAATGTGAAGAAATGATTTGGACACGCTTTTATCTAGGAGAAATAAGATTCAAGAGTGTGTTTCAGAATCTGATTGGTTAAATTATCATTTGTGCAATAACTCTTGATTTAATGTTAGAAGATCAAAATTTGCTCAATTGTTCATAATGAAACTATGCAGATTTCCATCTCAAACATATACGTATATGTATTCGAAATTTAACAATTTTCAAGATAGTGCAATGATATCATTATTTAAAAATTTATCAATCGAGTTATATTTGCATGATGATTTAATCCTTTCAAGATTGATGTGATATCTAAAAATATCTAAACCAATGAGAATATTATCATATCGGTCTTGAAGGGGTTATCATAGTGTCTTCTGGTATTTTAAAAGCGATTGGATTAAATAAAGAGCTCAATCTAAATGAGAATTATTCAGTATTGCACGAATGTATAAATATTACTCTGAGTTTAAGGCAAATTTTTATATTATTTCTTCCGTACTATATAAAAGATGTATTTATGAATTATTCACTTAGAGGCAGGGATAAAATATTTCTGAATTATTTATAATCTAAAGTCAGTGACATAATTTCTTCCTTTTATACTTTTTTCTGCTTTCATTAATTTTTATGTTCCTTATAGTTCTTTTCATCAACTTTTAAGCCCAGAATATCTAAAAAATTACATAGAATTCGAACAATATTTATAAAACCATTAACTGTTACATTTTATAATAAAAATTAATTTATTGGAGACAAAATTTTGTTCAATAATGAGAAAGCTTTCAATCATTGAATAATATTTCCGAGTGAAAAAATTGGAACAACCAAATTGCAAATGATGTTAAATATGTTCAATTGCATTTATGATTTTTCCCTGAAATTTCATTTTTCTTTCATTATCTTAACTCTTCTGTTTTCTATGAATAATTTTGAATTATAGAATAGAAACTAATCCCACTAGATGGGAGTTTCGTACGTAGAAAGAAGTGTTTACCAAAAAATCTTTTCCGAATTCATTTATGGTGCTGGAAATACATTTTTTGTTCCCAAATATCTCTTGAATTACTATTTGTTAACGCATTTAAATTGTGAGTTTTGGTTACCCCTTTCAGTCACATAATTTTGAAACACGATATGTCCTCAATTCAAACGTTGACAATCATCTACCCCTCTTGGTTAACGTTCGACAGTTATTGCTACACTATTAAATATGACTATTATTTGACACAAAGTTGAAATTTTAGCGATTGCATGAATTATTATTTACTTAAATGTACCATTTTAAGGTAAAAAATGTTGAATTTTAATTGAAAAATTATACTTGTTTCTAAATTCTAATTAATTATTGTAAAAATTATACTTGTTTCTCAATTCTAATAAATTATTGTAAAAATTATACTTGTTTCTAAATTATAATTAATTATTGTAAAAATTATACTTGTTTCTCAATTCTAATTAATTGTTGTAAAAATTATGCTTGCTTCTCAATTCTAATAAATTATTGTAAAAATTAATTAGAATTGAGAAACTTCATATCACCTTAATTAGTTATTCTATTTACATAGAATCTTCTTATTTTATCAATTATTTCACTGTTAAATGAGAACTTATTGAACAAATATTTATATAAAATGTAAATAATGCTAAAAAATTGCATCTACAAATAAAGTTGTTGTATTAATTAAAAAGAAAAAAAAAATTTGAGTACCTAAAAAAATTTGATATTTGTATTTATTAATTTTTAATCTTTGAGAATTATTAATTTTGATACCTATATAAATCATATATAGCTTATACATAATTTATAATAACTGCATACATATATACATACTTTATAATAAATATATAATATTATATATATAATAACTATATACGCTTTTGAGGATATTTATTTGAATCATTTACTATCTGATTAAGAAAACTTGTGCTTTTGTTAACCATAGTAGTGCTAATAATTTAACAAACGAAACTAGGATTAAAATCTAATATATAATTACCTTAAAATTTGGGATAAATCTTAAACTTCACAACAAATACGGATTAATTTTAAAAAAACATTTCCTATTGTTGAATGTTTAAATTAATTTTAATACCATATTATGTAATTTAATTTTTTAGAATATATTATTTGCACAAATTAGCTTTATTCTTTCAAATGTTATGTTAATATCATTTAAGAACAACATAAAATTTATTTGTCTCTTTTCAAATTAAACCAATTTTTCAAGCTTCATAATCAAGCAAAGTGTTCCAAACAAGAACTTTTGGAACATTTACTTCATAATTGTTCCTCGGCAACCCCTCCCAATAAAAATTAATCCATTTATAGAAGGCAGTAATCTCGGAGGCTGACTCTGGGATTCTTGGGCGAATTCTTCGGGGCAGTTTCATCTCTTCGAATGAGAGCGGAAACAGTTTCCTCGGTTTGGTTTATTATCGACAAGGGGAAGATAAAATTCCTCCTTTATCACCCTTACGACCTTAGAAAGACGCGAACAGATTCAATCTGAATATACGACCCAGGATAAATGTGGGATGAGAAAACCTAAGTGGCACGCTATCCGGAAGATCCCTTTACAAACAAAAAATTTAGAGGAGAGGCAAGTAGGAATAAACCGGATGAGTTTTCTTTATTGTTATCAAAGG